>LGRX02016936.1:0-12241 GCA_001247695.2 Cymbomonas tetramitiformis | reverse complement strand
GGAGGATTGGCGTGAGGGTGCTCCCCGCGGCTACGGCTGTGGAAAGCCTCCGTGGGGCTTCCCCGCCCACGCGGGCTTGTGGGGGATGCCCTTCCTTCTCTCTTTCATTCTCTTGATCTCTGTCATGGGAGTAGGAGCAGCCACCTACACGGTGGCCAACGACATCGACCCTGTGCAGGTATCGGGTCGGGCTGCGCGGCAGCCTGTGCTGTGCAGGAGTGAGGGGTCACCGCTTGTCACGGTGCCATGTGCCATCCCGCCTCGTCGCCACCGGCGGGTGCAGCGGCAGCAGGGCCTCTACATGGCTCCGGTGCCGTGGAATCCCGGGCCGCCGCCGCCTGGCATCTTATTTGAGGGCGGTCCTCCGTTGTCGCCGGCATCGTCTTCGGATGACGAGGCGCCACCTTCGGGCAGCACTTGGCAGCACCCTGGTGCGGTGCAGCCTCCCGTGATCGACGGATCAACAACACCGACTCCGTCAAATTCTCTGGCGAATGATTTCTCGGTGGCCGACACCTTGCACTTTGGCAGCCCTGTGTTACTCCGCCGTGCTACGGCGGACTACTACAGTGCTCGTTGTGGTGGCGGTGCTCCTCTGGCCATTGACCCCGAGTAGTTATGTTTCTGGTTCTGGCAGTACACCACTTTCATGGTGGTGTGCTGAGATGTACTTTGACCTCAACACGGTCTTCAATCTGGTTTATGCTTTTACTTTGACAACTTTGAACTCTTCAATCTGACTTGCTGACACAGAGCTTTTCAGTAGTTTCGCAGGACTTGCATTGCCTGTATGTTTCTGCTCTTGTGCCGGCTAGAGGGTTTCAATTTGTGTATCAGAATTGCACAGTTGAATTAGCAGTTAGGTTTGTCGCCCTAGCTCCTACCCTAACTTATCTTAACATTCTGACTCTCCTAGACAGTCACCACCCACAGTGCTGGGGTGGTGTGCTGGAATCTGTATAGGCAGCCCTGACTGGGAGTCCCGGTGCAGGCCCCTATGACAGACCCCTAGGACCAACACTGGACCGCTGACTGATCTATAGGTTCGTGCTGTGACACACGCTGTGTCACAGGTAGGCTAGTATCCGAGACCGTTGCGAGACCGTTCCGGGTATATCTAGCTTAGGGTTTATTTTCTTATCAGAGTTTATCCACACAGTTCGGGACCCTCTGATATCTAGTGAACTAGGATATTCCGGTAAAATGCGTAAAAATGCTCCACGCATGATTTCAAAATGAAAAAATCGGGTTGATTTTTTTTGCTGATCTGATTATTCAGCTATCAACAAATATTCCCTGATTTATGCAGCACTTGAAACACCCTGTAACACCCCTAAAATTAAATGTGTGTGTCAGGGGTGTAACATACCTCCTGCAAACCACGTAACATTCAGTGTGACATTAAATGCAGTTTTGCTTAAATATGTTTGCAAAATATTTATACTGCTTTAATTTTACCTATTTTAGGGTTACTGATACCAAGTAACACCCTAAACACACTGTGGGGGATATGGGCCACTGTAACGTGACATGCCCTAAATGCCACCTAAATATTGGATACACTTCGTGTTTGGCATATATATATCATGCTGTAATCAGCACAGACATGATAATATTTTGGGCAACAACCCAAGAACTGTTGGGCAACAACCCTAAAACTGTATGAGCTGCTTCCTACAAGGACTGCAAGCTATAAGCTATAAGCTGTAAGCTATAAGCTGTAAGCTATAAGCTGTAAGCTATAAGCTATAAGGTATTTAGGCAGCTGACCTGCCTATGTGTTCACACTTCCTCAAGGAGGGAAGAAGGTGATTAGGATCACACACATATCCATTATATATTCCGATCTGGTGATTTCTGATGGATTGCTTTTGATAAAATCACTGCATCCACAAGTAACGTTGAAATCTGTACAACGTTAAATCCACCATCACTAACAAAGTGTAAAATCGGATGGGAAACTACATCCCAATGACTATAAGTTGACTATTGCTCAGCATTTACATCCTCGAGTAAGTTTGGAATGCTGAACTATATACATAACATATAACCTGATACCATGCTTAATTGCATATCCTGGATCAGAAGATGATAGTTATATAATGTATATATATATCCCACCTGATACACTTTGGCACTATAGCCGTACATAAGAGTGGGAAGGACAAGTGCATCGCTGTAAGACTGGTTGATATAGTCCCAGTGCTGAAGGCAGAATGTGGCACCCGAATAACAGCTGATAGCTGTTGGGAGACCACCATGCAAGATCTTCCAAGCGTAACTCCTTTGTCCTGAGATGCAAGTGAATTGTTCATAATATGTTGACATCACATAAAAGCATTCTGATAAAAACCCTATATATTCACATGAGTTGTCATCATTACAAATGACATGGGTTTTAAATCGTCGAAATGAGTATAACTCCGATGAATTCATTAGTACAGAATAGCTGTTGAGATTATTCCTCCGGCTGGATTGCAATCATTCACAATCCCTGTACATTCCGGTGACAAAATATTGCACTGGACTGATCACCACATTTGGTATAATATGTGATATATAAGTCACCAGAGAAAGCATTGCAATCAGCACAATGCTGTCTAGACTCACAAAGATGAGTAACAGATATTCTCAGATGTAATAAATAGAGGCACAATGTGACCTACGCTAAAATCGCGTATGCTCGGGCACTGTATTGTGACCTGCGCTGAGATCGCGTATGCATGGGACAATATGACTCGTGCCAATGACGTGGACACAATTCATACAACCTCCGGTACAATCGGACAAGGTTGACTGCCACGACATCACATCTGAAATCAATAAATCACTCAGAGAGAAGGTGTTGACATCAGTATAGCACCATTATACATATAGTCATGAGGATTTTAAAGAAGACACAGTCTCTCCGATATTGACAAACATGGTACACATATTACCATGCTCTCTGATCATATATTGATATCCCACAGCATACGATGATGGTAATAGCAAACCACTTCGCCGCTGGAGGGTAGTGTTGTATATATACAGCACATGCTTGGGCACTATATGACCCACGCTGATGACGTGAATTCGGGCTGCATCCCAACGACTGCAATGCACCTTCGGTGCAATGGGCTGCATCCCGAGAACTGCTATCCAGCTTCATAGTAAGCTATCACGTCATCACATAGAGGTCGGACCTCTGTTGTATTTAAACGGCGCTTGACAACCGCCTAGCAATACACTTCCTTGAGGGGGGAAGATGATAAGCTAAAAATACAACTAAAACCCAAATAAATAATAAAGACAAATAATAAAATAAAACAATTAAGTTGCATCATCGTTTTTGCTTTGGTAAGCCTGACTATATACAGTCAAACCATGCAGAACTCCATGAAGTTGACACATATAAGCATCAAACATTTCTAAGGTCATCAGCCATGACATACATATGAGCTTGATTTTGAAGACCTAGACATTGTATACCTCTGGTCTAGCATGTATCCAGACTAGAATTGTATATTGACACGGTGCAAGCACTATAGCCTCTGCCACCGATGATCATTGAAAAAGGGCAACCATTCTTGATATTTCATATACATCATCTGATTGGATCATCAAAGGTGTCAAGATTACTCAATGCAATATGCAGGCTACGGCCTGAGTACAACACCTAGATAGGTCAAAGCCACTGAGCTGACCAATGCAGCATAAATGCTAACTGCCTTTGAAGGCTACATAATAAGCCTATTGCCCTTATGTCTTGAAATGTATCTGTGTATTGGCATCTCTTTAAGGTAATCATGCTTGCTGAATGAGCCATACCAACCATCTTGTCTTCATGGATCATTACATATCTGATCATACCGCCATTGAACAAAGCCTATGCAGTGAGATTATTATATCACAAGGCATTTCAGTGGTACGCATCAAACATATGCATTGCAGCAAAGATCATCAGCTCTTCATCATACCTAAAGGTTGGGTTGTTGTCAAAAGTATTGATTCATCAGACACCATTTCTCAAAGGTCTATCATGGAGGACAGATTCTGTGCAATCATGGCTATTCAGCCTCCAACATAGCTAACATAGCTATCCAGCTTATGACCCAACCGTTGTTAAGCAGCCTCTACGCCATATGGCTAAAAGATGGCAAGTAATCTCTTCGGTCATTCTTGGGCATAGAGCAATCAAGCACAACCAATTCAGGATGTTTATCCCGAAATTCTCCAAGAGTTATTCATGTTTTCCATGTGTCATATGAAAACAGCCAATATACCGCCCTATGATGGGAGTCATCTCCTTCAGCGAGGGGAAGTGGTTATGCTGTAAAGTTGACCAATCTGATCATCATAAAAGTAACAGATTTGAGAAAATCGATTGAAACTTGTATTGAAAATGACTATTCCTTACAATAAGGTATTGCACCTAAGGGAATAAACACTCACGGCACAGAAACGCTTCATTCTCGCTTCAATTAAAGCAGGAATGAAGGCCATTGAAGTAGAATTGCATCAGAATTAAAGGAGATTACACCAGAAATAAAGGAGATTACACCAGGATTTAACCAGAAATAAAGGAGATTACACCAGGAATGAATCAGAAATGAAGGCCATTGAATAAAAAATGAAGGACATTTGAATCAGAAATAAAGCATGATTTAAGACTGTTTGCATTACGCAGCGATGACCATGATGACGATGACCAGGAAAATGAGGAAGAAGCGGTGGTTGAGTCTCCGCTTGTGCCTCGCACCCTCCCTGTTCAACCTCCGGTCATTTTCCTGGTCATCGTCATCATGGTCATCGCTGCGTAATGCAAACAGTCTTAAATCATGCTTTATTTCTGATTCGAATGTCCTTCATTTTTTATTCAATGGCCTTCATTTCTGATTCATTCCTGGTGTAATCTCCTTTATTTCTGGTTAAATCCTGGTGTAATCTCCTTTATTTCTGGTGTAATCTCCTTTAATTCTGATGCAATTCTACTTCAATGGCCTTCATTCCTGCTTTAATTGAAGCGAGAATGAAGCGTTTCTGTGCCGTGAGTGAAAGGTTTCATCGTCTGAAATAGGAAAAGAGTTTTACATTGACTCTAGTTCCTGAATCCAGAATCACATAGAAAATATGTTCTATCCTGTGCATATATAAAAAGTACATTAGATTCAGATTCTGAGCATACAAGTGGACTTGAATGCACTCGGGTTTGTACTGAGTTGCAATTGTCCAAAGTTTTTATTCTGACATCACTACTTATTTGTGGAATAGCATACAATGGTATAAACCATCCACATATAGATTGACACCATATTTGTGGTTTCATATCATTTTGGCACATAAGACAAGCATGCTTCATTGAGGAATAAAGACTCTTTGAAAGCTCATTCTGGAATGTTTAGAAATTTGTTGCCTCGTCCATTAGGCCACGAAGTCTTGGAAAAGCCATGTCGGGACTCGAACCCGCAATCTGCATACGGTTTCCAAGCGCAGTTCATCCTCATTCTGGAAAGTGACAGAAATTTTATAGTCATCAACAAGTCACAATTCTATCGGATTGAAATGACACATTCATCATTCATACTTCTTTATCATAACAAGTCTCTGAATAGTGTTTGCCCAAAATAAAATGGGCACCATTGAGATAAGTGATCATGTGCTGAAGAATATACACATATCACTAGGCAATGCCATGTTCTAATCATAATGAAATGACATGTCAGCCATCCATCAACTACGAAAATACAACTCGTAGTAAGTTGTTGTCATTACAGACACTTCTTAATTGACTCTCCATTAGCTTCGATACCAAAGTTAACTTCGGTACCATCACTGATTCCGTTGTTCATTATGACAATCATTATCCAGAAACATTGTCTAAGTTGGGCACACCATTGTCTAAGTTGGGCACACTATAGTGACCCTGAACTGACAATGTATGTGGGCTGCAACCCAAAAACTGCATATTAATTCATAGTGAATTGACATTGGATATTTGACATCATCTGGCATTTACCACATTCAAAAACGTCAGGCATATTGCCGGTACGTGACGTAGAGAAATCGATGTTCATATTGACATTGTTACCTCGAAAGCATTCGATAAGTAATCTCAGTCTGATTACTGAGACTATTTTCACATGACATAATGATTGAATAGCATTCTCCATCACCATCTGATTGGTTTGATCCACCTCTTTTTAAAAGGGGGAGGAAGAAGTATAGATTCATTCATTCTTTATACAGCTGCCACAAATTGATTTTACATCATTGCAATTTGCTAGGAAGATCAAAAATCTTATGAAAAGTTCCAGCATCTGTGCATAGCAGTCATAAAGTTGATGACACGGTACATCATGCCGATTGAAGCATCAAATGAAGTCTTATTTGACTTACTGACACATAAAGTTCATTATGAAGAAATCATAGATGCATATTTCTCCGGCTCTATCATATTATATGAAGGGCACTGACATAGGAGAACGATGGTTTTTCAAATATGAATAAGCTATATTGTAAGCTTACGACCATCACTTTGACGTCAACAGCCTAAGATGCTGATTGTCGAAATTCAAGAGTTGAAGGATTCGTTGAATCAACCTTGATAACATGTGTTTTGATTGATGAATTGTTGATCCATGGTTTCTTCCCAAATCTAGAGAGACTGGCACACAAGTTGTTGCCAATGTCTTAAGGAAAGCATCTGAGAAAAGGATTGCCAGTTGTGCCAACAGGCATCGAATTGCATAACAGCAAAGCCGAGTGAGTAAATCCGCCACTCTAGCTATTTGCCCGTCATTCCTTCCAGGTTCATGACAAGAGACAATTCATCAAAGTCATACACCAATGTATAAGTCACATGCATGGTTGCACAGTTTGTATCCGAATGCAACCCCATCGAGGTTAAGCATCTAGACAGCAACTCTGGCCAACCAAAAGTCTTCCTGTCTTCGGATATCTTGAGCATTCTCATTGCCAGCTCCATTATGGACTAGGAAGCATCATGACTGTGCCTCGCTGGGACGCTGATCCTCAAAGCCGCACACTTGAGGCGAGCCTTACGAGATAGTGACCTTTGGCCTTTGGGGCGTCAACCCCTTATCAAATCCTGAACACTTGTTAACACCTGGATAAATTTATCATGATGCAACTTAAGTGGGATTATAAGTTCCACATAATCATATTGTCTACGTATGCTGAAGGCATAACTGCCACATATGGTCACAATAGGTCGCAGCTTCTATAACATTGTGGCTTCTGAGTCAAAAGCTGATAGCCGATGACTTTTGCCAATAATTGCCGACCAAATAACAATCAGGCCGTGGAAACATGTACCCAAGGGTTTTCGTCGATCGGTCGTATATATATCAGGGCTGCATCCCAAGAACTGCAGGGCTGCATCCCAAAAACTGCAGGGCTGCATCCCAAAAACTGCAGGGCTGCATCCCGAGAACTGCAGGGTTACATCCCTAACATTTTTACCCTGCATCAAATTGATATGACAGGAGCAGGAATTGATCCTTCCTTGCTAAGGTGTAGTGAGCCTTGTATAAATCATACCCTTACACAGATACGCATATGCGGGTACCAATATCTGTGAAAAACTGCTAATGCTACCTTTGCCAAGACCGTGGTTAGTCATCGGATTCTGTGGCCAGTCATCCGAAGCTACCGGAGACATCGACTGAGGTAGACGGAGTTGTGATCCTAAGTTATGCTTGACACACATAACTAAAATAAATTTCACATTAGTACGTGGCGAATCCACTCTCACTCATCGCGACAGATGTTCGTCAAAGCGTGCGTACTGGACCAATAATTGAGGAGTTGAGCAGACCGGGTAAAGGATTATAAGTCCAATCCCGTTAAGCAGGGCCACTCCGTTTGCATTAAAACAAGCCCCCGGTGAAATAACTCCGGAAACATCCAAAGGGCTCCCCATGACCGCCTGTGAACCTCCTTTGATGTCTTCAGGAGGGGAGGAAGGGTTGGGTGCACAATATATAATAACTGTGGAAACGAACAGCAAACGATCAGTTATATATATATAAGGCCGAGAATCGTGCGATTATAAATCGTTAAATCGTGGGATTATCGTTCGCTAAAGCGACGACGGCTAGCGCAATAATCCGTAACGTACACCTCGGATACCTTGAATCGTCACTCTGACGCACGATACGTGTGGATCAATCAGTAATCCAGCGTCAATCTGTATCACGAAACGCAATTCATTGAACCTTGAATCGTCACTCTGCAATACGATACGCAATTCAAAGGGGGCTACATCCTAAGAACTGTAAGGCATTAGCCTGTAAGGCATCATGCTAAGGTGAGGGACTAAAGTGGACTCAGTTCCCCCCAAAATCCTAAAAACACCATGAGGGACGCCTCAAATCGGTGTAAGAAGACTGGTACCAGCAGAAGCAACAACAACAAAGACATCAAAGACATATACAAAGGTATGCCCGTTGTGAGGTCACAACTCTTTTAAGAGGGGAGATCTGTCAGGGTTATGACCGATGACACATGTGTCATACATGTCATACATGTCATACATGTCATACGTGTCATACCTGTCAGACATGTCATACCATGTCATGTCATGTCGAGTCATGTCATATATTATAATGACAGACAGTCGTCAGTACGGTCGACTATGACTGTACATGTCATCGAGATGATAAGTCACATCATCTGTCATTTATTCAAGGAAAGACTTGAATGACACCTGTCATCGAGAGTTCGTATGTCGAACTCGAAGATGGCAAAGCAAGATACAATCTTGAAGTACCGAACAAGAAATCATCTTCGCTTCTAGCATGTGCGGAACAAGCATGCGCAGTATCATAGGGCGAACGCATCATTCGTTCTGCCAATACTGGTCGTTCAACCAATGTCTCGGGTTCACAACCCAATAGCGGTACCATCTATGCGATGGGAGACATTCGGTATAGATGAGCTAGCGTTGTGCTAGAGCAGCATCTTCTCACAGAAGTCTCTGCACTCATCCCGCTCATAACTTGCACGTGTGTTACAGTCCAATAACACCGCGCTTTCTATTATATTATTGATATATTGAGGGCTCGCATATCAGCCCGTATCAATGTTGAGCCACGCAGTTGAGTCTCAGTGATTTCTCGTACCAAATCAAGAGTTCCATTTGACGATACGAAATAGAGCCAAGCACTTCCTTCATATACCGCAACACTACCTCGTATTGCTCCCACCGCTAAGTGTGTGCGCGTGCTCTCCATCTCATCGCCAAAACCAGTAGTACCCTCCATATAATGCTCCTGTACAAAACGCGTTATGCCAGCAACTTTGCGAAGTTGGCAAGAAGATGATCTTGCCTGAGTACAGTCTCGAAGGAAGTCGAACCAGAAGTGAGAATTTGTGGAAGGGGTTGCAGTTACTGGGTGTGTGGTCGATTGTGCAGAAGGAGACATAGTGGGTGAAAGTGTCAAAGGTTGCTCGCAAAAAGCACCGACTCCAACCATGTTCACACGCACAGAGCCAGGCAACTCCGTTGTAACGTAAATATTTCCCACCAGGTGGTGTGCACAACGGTGGTGTTTCACGATCTATGCAAGTCCGTAAATCGGAACGCGATGCCTGAATTCCGCTTTTCCAATCTTGTAACTCACTCATCACTGTGCGATGCTCACTCTCAGTCACAACTTTCTCGCCAGCCACATATAGCCCATCCTTGTAAGAAACAGTTAGCGTCTCTTTCAAACCGTGCTCAGGGGTATTCGTGAGAACGCGAAAGCCTTCGTTGGCTGCAGCTACGGTAGAGACATATGGGTCCTTGTAAGGGTCACTCATACGAAACTCCTGCGAAATATAGTCAGGCTGCTCATCAGCCAAAGTGTATATAGCTTTTGCGAATACAAACAAAAACGCCAAGCACGTTCGCCCTGGCATTTCCTGCATACTTACGACTGAGCGTGACACTCCGACGATTAAAAAACGAGTCACTGAAATTAAAAATACGAATTCTCACAAATTTGCCTTCGAAAATTGCCCACAAATATATATAGTAATGCTCATAAATTAAGGGGGAACGAAAAGCGGGCGTGGTGTCGCCAAGACCGCCCGAACCTGTCGCTCGCGCATGCGCGCATGTCACCTCGGTTCCATAGAAGGTGTGGCAGTGCGCGAGGCAGCTCGGCTGCTCCCATAAGATGGTGAGTAGACCGGTTTCAATAAAGTGAGACATTCACTGGGTAGGGATTCTCAAGGGCTCAAGGTCTCAAGCAGCTCAAGTAGTCAAGTAGACTAGTGACACAATAGCGGTGTCACCTGCGACCAAACCGGCCCAGTGACCAGTTCTCCTTTTGCCTACCTCATGGACCCTGCGTTGATGAAGTGGGGCGCCCGAAAGTCGCGCGTTAAGGTGACTCCCGAATTTTTCCAAAACCGCCTTATTTTTAATTCTGAAAAATCGGAATTAATTTTACCCAATATGCGTCGAAATTGGGAAAATGCCGTGGAGGTCAGAATAGGGGTGTTTCTGGGGGGTGATCGATGCCTATCGACTAACCATTATATGTCCCCAATATTCCAATTCCAAATGCTACCTGGGGACGACTTTCTGATTTTTAAAAAAATCGGCATTCAGCCCCCTCGGCATAACCCCTTAAAAATGGGCATTTGTGCTTGACGCGTGGTCGGCGTGGCAGGCTTGGTCAGGCATGACTCGACCCCCCCCCCTTGTGCGATTTGACTTTATAGTCGTCATTGGTATACATCCTGCATATTCTGATTTCGTGGCAGCCGCATGTAAGCAAGATCCGTGTGGGTAGGGGGTACATTTTCGAAAAGTGTGTTCGAAATCGCAAAAAAGTGCCCCTTAATTTATGTGCATGACTATACGTATGGCATGCTAGTATAAACTGTCCCCGTGTACTGAGTTGCGGTATCGCCCTCTCTTCCCAGCGAATCTTTCCACAAAAGGTTCGGGATGAAACATATCCTACTCTCACTAGTCAGAGCCTCCGGCGGTAAGGTTTTTTAATAGATTTTTTTTAGTTTTTCAGGGGAGGCCGGAGGCTTTGATGCAAAACATGGGGATAGGGTACCTACCACACAGGGGGAATTCAGGGAAAACCGGGGGAATTCCCTGGGCCGAAGGCCCAGGAGAAAATCGATGGGAGAAAAGGGGGAAAAAAGGGGGAAAGGGGGAAAAAAGGGGGGAAAGGGAGGAAAAGGGGGAAAAAAGGAGGGGAAAGGTGGGGGAAAGGGGGAAGGGGGAAGGGGGAAGGGGGGAAGGGGGGGGGGGAAGGGGGGAGGGGGGGAGGGGGGAAAGGGGGAAAGGGGGAAATGGGGGAAGGGGGGGGAAAGGGGGGAAATAGGGGGAAAGGGGGGAAGGGGGGAATGGGGGAATGGGGGAAAGGGGGGAAGGGGGGAAAGGGGGAAAGGGGAAGGGGGAGAGAGAAAAAGACATTCTCAGCGCGAAGGTATCTTCAGCCTTTCCAGTTTCATGCAGCATCAGCAATTCACGCACGCATGCGTTGGCATGCGACGGGGAAAGCCAATCGGTGCGCTCTATCACTCTACGATGAGACACGTGGTCCGGTTTTGAGTTTCGGTTGAAAAGCGACAGGTAGTCAGGTACTAGGTGTTGGTGCTAACATCCTCTCGAATTCGAAAATTCGTCTGTTCGAAAGTCAATTATCTCTCCCGTCTTTTCTTTGCCCACTACGAAAAATCAGATGTCTTTGGCTACTTTTCCCTCCCAAATCGGTGCTGTAGCATGCCGCAGACCTAGCACGCCTTCTTCGTCGACCACGCTGCGGAAGGTTGGGATGTTGCCTTCGACATCACGGACCACATTGTTCCAGTTGCCTGCAGCTAACTGGGAAATTAGGTTAGAACCTGCTTTGAACCTAGAAGTATATACGCATATACTTCTTTCTGGGAACAATCTTGTTCTTGCACTGAATGTGGTTCCACGCTGATCCTTTCGAGTTAATTGGTGGGCCTGGAAACCCCATCGAGAACCACTGTGTCAGAAAAATAAGATGTGAACTTTGGTTATCGTTTTCGATGAAGAGGAGCGTTGAATATTAAGAAGACTTAGACTCTATGATGTCGCGAGAACCACTTCTCACAGCGGTTGGTATAGCCAGTGAAAGAGTGTGAATCCAGCCATTCCTAAATGAAGAGCCCACACGCTGCTGTTTGCTATACAACACAACCCTGCATCATCAGCCCACACGCTACAGCCCAAACGCTTTTGTGCTACCCAAGTAGTACT
>LGRX02016934.1:0-14168 GCA_001247695.2 Cymbomonas tetramitiformis | reverse complement strand
TGTTAAGGGCTGAGCTATGCGAGCCCTGTTATAATATTCAATATTATCAATAATCACTGTGCAGTTGAACAGCATACACAAGTGAACAATATAGCGGATGTGAGTGCAGTCTCCGAGTAATCAGCTGCTGAAGCACAACGCTTCCTCACTTAAGTACCTACGTCTCCCATCATCTTAGATGGTACCGCCATTGGGTTGTGAACCCGAGACGTAGGTTGAACGACCAGCATTGTGGAAACGACTAGTTCGTTCATGCTGCGCATGCGTGTTCTGCACATGCTAAAAGCGAAAGATGGTTCTTGAAGAATCGACAAGATGTATCTTTGCTTTGTCATCTTCGAGTTCGGAGTACGAACTCTTGATGACAATGTCATTCAAGTATTTCCTTGAATAATTACAGATGATGTGACATATCATCTGGCGACCTGTACAGTCATCGTCGACTGTAATGACGACTGTCATAATGATGTATGACGCGACTCGACGTGTACAGTCGTGATCGATCGTACTGTCGACTGTCATATTAATATATGACACGACATGACATGACATGACATGACATGTCTGACAGGTATGACACGTATGACATGTATGACACATATGTCATCGGTCATGACCCTGACAAATCTCCCCTCTTAAAAGAGTTGTGACCTCACAATGGGCATACCTTTGTATATGTCTATGATGTCTTTGTTGTTGTTTCTTCTTTGCTGGTACCAGTCTTCTTACACCGATTTGAGGCGTCCCTCATGGTGTTTTTAGGTTATTTGGGGGAACTGAGTCCACTTTAGTCCCTCACCTTACAGTTCTTAGGATGTAGCCCACCTTTCTGCAAATCGTATCGTATTTCAGAGTGACGTTTGAAGGTTCAATGAATTGCGTTTCGTGATGCAGATTGACGCTGGATTACTGATTGATCCATACGTATCGTGCGTCAGAGTGGCGATTCAAAGCATCCGAAGTGTACGTTACGGATTATTTGCGCTAGCCGTCGTCGCTTTGCGAACGATGATCCCACGATTTAACAATTTATAATCGAACGATTCTCGGCCTTATATATAGTGCACCCAACTCTTCCTCCCCTCCTGAAGCTACTATGGAGGTTCATAGGCGGCAACGGGGAGCCCGTGTTTGTTTTCGGAGTTATTTCACCGGGGGCTTGTTTTAATGCAAACGGAGTGGCCCTGCTTACGAGATATCGGAGGGTCTTTATAAGTCCACTTTAAATCCTCACCCGTCTGCCAAACTCCTGATATGGTCCAGTACGCACGCTTCGACGAACATCTATCGCGATGAGTGAGAATGGATTCGTCACGTACTAATGTGAAATTTCTTTAGTTATGTTTGTCAAGCACAACTTAGGATCACAACTCCGTCTACCTCAGTCGATATCTCCGGTAGCTCGGATGACTGGCCAAAAATCCGATGACAAACCACGGTTTTGGCAAAGGTAGCATTTAGCAGTTTTTATTTATCCACAGATATGATATCTCGCATGTGTGCGTATCTGTGCAAGGGTATGATTTTGAACAAGGCTCACTACACCTTAGCAAGGAAGGATCAATTCCTGCTCCTGTCATATCAATTTGATGCAGGGTAAAAAATGTTAGGGATATATCCCTGCAGTTCTTGGGTTGCAGCCCATTGCACCGAAGGCGCATAGCAGTTCTTGGGATGCAGCCTTGCAGTTCTTGGGATGCAGCCCTGATATATATATATATATATGTGACCGATGGACGAAAACCTCTTGGGTACATGTTTCCACGGCCTGATTATTATTAGGTCGGCAATTTATTGGCAAAAGTCATCAGCTATCAATTTTTGACTCAGAAGCCACAATGTTATAGAAGCTGCGACCTATTGTGATCATATGCGGCAGTTATGTCTTTAGCATACGTAGACAATATGATTATGTGGAACTTATAATCCCACTTAAGTTGCATCATGATAAATTTATCCAGGTGTTAACAAATGTTCAGGATTTGATAAGGGGTTGACGCCCCACAAGCCAAAGGTCACTGTCTCATAAGGCTCGCCTCAAGTGTGCGGCTTTGAGGATTAGCGTCCTGGCGAGGCACAGTCATGATGCTTCCTAATCCATAATGGAGCTGGGAATGAGAGTGCTCAAGATATCCGAAGACAGGAAGGCTTTTGGTTGGCCAGAGTTACTGTCAAGATGCTTAACCTTGATGGAATGGCATTCGGATACAAACTGTGCAACCATGCATGTGATTTATGCATTAGTGTATGACTTTGATGAATTGTCTCTTGTCATGAATCTGGAAGGAATGATGGGCAAATAGCTAGAGTGGCGGATTTACTCACTCGGCTTTGCTGTTTATGGAATTAGATGCCTGATGGCACAACTGGCAATCTTTTGCTCAGATGCTTTCCTAAAGACATTGGCAACAACTTGTGTGCCAGCTTCTCAAGATTTGGGGAGAAACCATGGATCGACAATTCATCAATCAAAACACATGTATCAAGGTTGATTCATCAAATCCTTCAACTCTTGAATTTCGACAATCAGCATCTAAGGCTGTTGACGTCAAAGTGATGGTTGTAAGCTTACAATATAGCTTACATTTGAAAAACCATCGTCCTCCTATGGCAGTGCCCTTCATTTAATATGATAGAGCCGGAGAAATATGCATCTATGATTTCTTCATAATGAACTTTATGTGTCAATAAGTGAAATAAGACTTCATTTGATGTTTCAATCGGCATGATGTACCGTGTCATCAACTTTATGGCTGCTATACACAGATGCTGGAACTTTTGATAAGATCTTTAATTTTTCAAGCAAAATCACAATGATGTAAGGTGTGGCAGCTGTATGAAAATGAATGAATCTATACTCTTCCTCCCCCTCGCAAAAAGAGATGTATCAAACCAATCAGATGGTGATGGAGGATGTTATTCAATCATTATGTTATGTGAAAAAATGGTTTGATAGAGAATCAGACTGAGATTACTCATCGAATGCTTTAGAGGTAATAATGTCAATCTGAACATTGATTCTCTCTACGTCATATTGGCAATATGCCTGACGTTTTTGAATGTGGCTAATGCAGATGATGTCAAATGCAGTCGCTAGATTGTAGCCCACATACTTTGTCAGTTCAGGGTCACTATAGTGTACCCAACTTAGACAACGGTTCTGGAAAATGATTGTCATGATGAACAAAGAAATCAGTGATGGTACCGAAGTTAATTTTGGTATCGAAGCTAATGGAAAGTCAATCAAGAAGTTTCCGTAATGACAACAACTTAGTACGAGTTGTATCTTCGTAGTTGATGGATGGTTGACATGTCATTTATTATGAAAGAACATGGCATTGCCTAGTGATATGTGTATATTCCTCAGCACATGATCACTTATCTCAATGGTGCCCATTTTATTTTTGGGCAAACACTATTCAGAGATTTTGTTATGATAAAGGAGTATGAATGATGAATGTGTCATTTCAATCCGATAGAGTTGTGACTTGTTTTATGACTATAAAATTTCTGTCACTTTCCAGAATGAGGATGAACTGCGCTTGGAAACCAGCTGCAGATTGCGGTAGTCTGCCTTTTCCCAAGACTTCGTGGCCTAATGGTCGAGACAATAAATTTTTAAACATTCCAAAATGAACTTTCAGAGAGTCATGATTCCTCAATGAAGCATGCGTGTCTTATGTGCCAGAATGATATGAACCACAAGTATGATGTTAATATATATGTGGATGATTTATACCATTATATGCTATTCCACAAATAAGACAGTGATGTCAGAATGAAAACTTTGGACAGTTGCAACTCAGTACATACCTGAGTGCATTAAAATTCATTTGTATGCTCAGAATCTGAATCTAATGTACTTTCTATATGCACAGGATAGAAAATATTTTCGATGTGATTCTGGATTCAGGTACTAGAGTCAATGTAAAGCTCTTTTCCTATTTCAGAGGATGAAACCTTTATTCCCTTAGGTGCAATACCTTATTTTAAGGAATAGTCATTTCAATACAAGTTTCAATCGATTTTTTCAAATCTGTCTGTCACTTTTATGATGATCAGATTGGTCAACTTTACAGCATAACCACTTCCCCTCACTGAAGGAGATGACTCCCTTCATAGGGCGGTATATTGGCTGTTTCACATGACACATGGAAAACATGAGTAACTCTTGGAGAATTTCGGGGGAAACATCCTGAATTGGCTGTGCTTGGTTGTTCTATGCCCGAGAATGACCGAAGAGATTGCTTGCTATTTTTTTAGACATATAGCGTGGAGGCTGCTTAACAACGGTTGGGTCATAAGCTAAATAGCTGTGTCAGCTATGTCGAAGGCTGAATAGCCATGATTGCACAGATTCTGTCTTTCATGATGAATAGTCCTCTGAGAAATGGTGTCTGAAAAACCAATTGACAATAACTCAACCTTTTGGTATGATGAAGAGCTGATGATCTTTGCACTACAATTGTTTAATGTGCACTAATGAAATGCCTCGTGATATATAATCTCACAGAATAGGCATTGCTCAATGGCGATATGATCAGATATGTAATGATTAATGAAGACAAGATGGTTGGTATGGCTTATTCAGTAGGCATAATTACCTCAAAGAGATTTCAATACACGGATACATATCAAAATATAAGGGCAATAGGCTTATTGTATAGCCTTCAGGGCAACTAGCATTTATGCTGCATTGGTCAGCTCAGTGGCTTTGACCTTTCTAGGTGTTGTACTCAGACCGTGGCCTGCATATTGCATTGAGTACTCTTGACACCTTTAATGATACGATCAGATGATATGTATGAAATATCAAGAATGGTTGCCCTTTTCAATGATCATCGGTGGCAGAGGCTATAGTGCTTGCACCATGTCAGTATACAATTTTAGTCTGGATACATGCTAGACCAGATGTATACAATGTCTAGGTCTTCAAAATCAAGCTCATATGTATGTCATGGCTGATGTATGTGTCAACTTCATGGAGTTTTGCATGGTTTGACTGTATACAGTCAGGCTTACCAAAACAAAAACAATGATGCAACTTATTTGTTTTATTATTTGTCTTTATTATTATTTGGTTTTTAGTTGTATTTCTAGCTTACCATCTTCCCCCCTCAAGGAAGTATATAACGACGATCGCTCTTAATTGGAAGATGCGCTTTGAATTGGAAGATTTTTTGAAGGTCATTGTTTTGATGTTTTTTACATTATATTAAACATATCATGGCCAAAAAATAGGGTGGTTATAATTTTGGAAGTTTTTCTAATCGTACGAGGCGGGGTTTTCAGAATTCTTACGATCGCACTAGTCACATCACTAGTGCGATCTGACTTCGCACTAGTCACGCGACTAGTGCGGACTCAAGCGACACACGGCCGTACGGGGCACCCGGCGATGAACCAACGACATTCCGGTCACTCATGATCATTTTGGAAGCATTTCAAACCAAAAACAAAAAAATAAAGAATTTGGAAGGAGTGACTTCTTCCAATTCAGAGCGTTCGTCGTTATATTGCTAGGCGGTTGTCAAGCGCCGTTCAAATACAACAGAGGTCCGACCTCTATGTGATGACGTGGAAGCTTTCTATGAAGCCGGATAGCAGTTCTTGGGATGCAGCCCATCGCACCGAAGGTGCATCGCAGTTCTTGGGATGCAGCCCGAATCCACGTCATCGGCGTGGGTCATATAGTGCCCATGCATGTGCTGTATAAAATACAACACTACCCTCCAGCGAAGTGGTTTGCTATTACCATCATCGTATGCTGTGGGACATCAAATATATGATCAGAGAGCATGGATATATATATATATGTATATATGTACCATGTTTGTCAATATCGGAGAGACTGTGTCTTCTTTAAAATCCTCATGACTATATGTATAATGGTGCTACACTAATGTCAACACCTTCTCTCTGAGTGATTTATTGAATTCAGATGTGATGTCGTGGCATAAAATATGTTCACGTCATTGGCACGAGTCATGTTGTGTCCATGCATATACGATCTTAGCGCAGGTCACAATACAGTGCCCGAGCATACGCGATTTTAGTGTAGGTCACATTGTGCCTCCATTTATTACATCTGAGAATATATGTTACTCATCTTTGTGAGTATAGACAGCATTGTGCTAATTGCAATGCTTTCTCTGGTGACTTATATATTACAGATTATACCAATGTGGTGATCAGTCCAGTGCAATATTTTGTCACCGGAATGTATAGGGATTGTGAATGATTGCAATCCAGCCGGAGGAATAATCTCAACAGCTATTCTGTACTAATGAATACATCGGAGTTATACTCATTTCGACGATTCAAAACCTATGTCAGTTGTAGTAATGACAACTCACATGGATATATAGGGTTTTTATCAGAATGCTTTTATGTGATGTCAATATATTATGAACAATTCACTTGCATCTCAGGACAAGGGAGTTATGCTCGGAAGGTCTTGAATGGTGGTCTCCCAACAGTTATCAGCTGTTATTCGGGTGCCAAATTCTGCCTTCAACACTGGGACTATATCAACCAGTCTTACAGCGATGCACTTGTCCTTCCCACTCTTATGTACGGCTATAGTGCCAAAGTGCATCAGGTGGGATATATATATATACATTATATAACTATCATCTTCTGATCCAGGAAATGCAATTAAGCATGTTATCAGGTTATATGTTATGTATATAGTTCAGCATTCCAAACTTACTCGAGAATGTAGATGCTGAGCAAGAGTCAACTTATAGTCATCGGAATATAGTTTCCCATCCGAGTTTACACTTTATTAGTGATGGTGGATTCAACGTTGTACAGATTTCAACGTTATTTGTGGATGCAGTGGTTTTATCAAAAGCAATCCATCATAATCACCAGATCGGAAAAATGGATATGTGTGAATCCTATCCGATATGTGTGAATCCTATCCACCTTCTTCCCCCTTGAGGAAGTGTGAACACATAGGCAATCAGTTGCCTATATACTTCATAGCTTATAGCTTATAGGTTATAGCATGCAGTCCTTATAGGAAGCAGCTGATACAGTTTTAGGGCTGTAGCCCTACAGTATTATCATGTCTGTGATGATTTAGCATGATATAATAATGCCAAAAAACGAAGTTTTTCCAAATAATGGCGGCATTTTAGGGCATGTGTGGTTATAGTGGTTCTATTACCCAATACATTGATTAGGGTGTTACATGATATCAGTAACCCTAATACATGTAAAAAATAAGCAGTATGATGTTTTTGCAAAGATTTTTAAGCAAAACTGCATTTAATATTTACATGAACGTAAGGTGGTTTTCAGGAGGTACGTTACACCCCCTGTTACACACATTTAATTTTAGGATTGTTACAGGGCGTTACACATGCTGCATAAATCAGGGACTGTTATTTGATATATAAAGATTCATTTCAGCAAAAAAAAATCAATCCGAATTTTTCAAAATGTGTTTCACGCACAGCATTTTGAGAGATTTATCGATACAGCGAATGGTGCACCCCTATATATTCAACACCTAATATCTAGGGTGATACACGAGATATGACATGTGTCATTATGATTTCCTGATACCTTAATAGGTATAAAATCATAATTTCATATAAAATGGGCACACATTTTTCGTTTTGAAATCATGCGTGGAGCATTTTCACCTATTTTATAGCTTTTTCAGTCGTATATATATATATATCATATCTCAGTGTGTGTGTGAGTTGCAAGCTAAACAAATGCTGCAACATTCTTCACGTTTGCACATGATAATTTTCATGGCACAATAGTGAATATATCAAAAATTCAACATGTATGGTGAACATGCAATATGGGTTTTTCTGATTGAAACCCATGGAGGCAATTGCACTCTCTGGTGACATAAAGATAAATCAACTGCAAATGGATTCACAATTGTGTCAGATCCTGAGATATATTTGAATGTACGCAAGTATATCAAGTGATATCTCTGTGTTCAAATACATGTGGACACTGCTAGATATAATCTGAGCAGTATTTACACAACACCATGTTTGTGTGTGTATGTCCAAAACCTTTGTCAGTTCATTTATGGTTGCTGATCTGAGTTGGTACATGCATGTGAGTGATCAGTTCTGCATCAACTGTCATAATGCAATGTAGATTTTGATGTTGCTCCAGCGATAGTGAATATGGCATGGGCAGTGCTCAGCAGTTACCAGCTGCATATTGAGTACTGATACTGCCTTCGGGTCTGGAGATATTCTCCATCCAGCCCTACAACATGTTATTTAATCCTGTTACCATTACTATCGCCATCGCCGACATCCAGTACGCACATGTGTTTACTGGATGTTATCCACATTATTGTATACATTGTTATTAGTATATTCATTGTGGGTCAGTGAATGTCAATGTATAATGAATGCTAGTATTTGTGCAGTGTATAGTACTGCTGATTAGTACTGGTGTGTGTGTGTGTTTGCTGGCACACACTTTGCAGTATCTTTATGGATATCACAATATCCTAACAATCATGCAGACAGTCAGCATACCACGTACTGATTACATCTAACATGATATATATAGTTTAGTGATGGTTGTAATTCCATGATACTCTCATTATGAAATGAGTTGCTGATAGATTTTATATGAAGCTCAGGTGAGCATTCCTTCAAGTAATCCACCATAGAATGTATATGTTACCTGGAGAGCATCTCGGCTCCACCAGGGCACAACAAACTAGTTATGGTGTTGAGATTACTGTCAGGCACCCTTTGCAACATATATTCGAATATAGTCTAACATTCACTGCAATGTGCTTGTGGTCTATGCACCACAGCTGTTATCGTGATCAAGCTGTTTTATACATAACATCTGCTAACATGATGCATGCACTACTCACAATATTGCAGTCACTCAGTATAGAACGTGCATATACTCAGATGCTGCATGTTAATGTGTGTTGCATGTTAGTGTGTGCTACATGTACTGCGAGTTCAGATAAACATCTCTTGCACACTATATTGCAGATGAGCATGAAATGCTGACAATTTGAATATTTCTGCAGTCATCAATATATGGTGTGAAATGCTGAAGTATAATAATCAGATGTTCATCATGCATCCATTCAAAATATGCCTGCGAGTATACAGTTGTTTTGCAGAGTATTTTGACACGAGTGTATATTGTACAGTCGATCACAGCATCATCTTGACATTGTCATCGTCATCAATTGAAATCATTCATATCGCGCTGCAAATAACTTATACATTAGGGCACGCTGATGATTGCGAACGGTGCGACGCGCTGATGATTGCAAACAGTGCAACGCGCTGATGGTTGCGAACAGTGTGACGCGCTGATGATTGCGAACAGTGTGACGCTGACATGCATGCTGTAAGCTGCGATCCATTTCTGCGAAAATATACGATCATCGCACATGCTGTCAAATGAGAATTAATCCATCGCGCATCACATGTATGCATACAGCGCCGATGACATTCTGACGGATAATTATTCCGCCGATGATTGCGCTTTCGCGTCGCTTCTGCGAACATATGTAAACCTGCGAATCATGTATGCGAGTTCATCATTATTGCTGCGCGCATATGTGCCATTTGCACACCTTCGCGCGCTGTTATCTCTGACGGTGTATATGTGAACAATTGTGATTCTGACGATGTCTCCTCGCGCACTATTTTCGCTTATGCAGCGATCAGCATATGCAGTATATCAATATTCGAGCGGATGTGACGCCAATTATTATTCGCGCTCCTCAACCTGCATATACAAAAATTTTGATATCTACGCTGCGCTCACACTAGAGTTCTCGTATCGTGCCTGGACGATCAGAATACCACTGTTACGGGCTGGATATACAAGCGCCGTGGATATATTATCAATATACAAAGAAACACTGCAAAGTTGGACAGCAATGCGAGTGTACGGATGAGCGGATTTGTGAGTGCAGGTTCTGTAAGAAGAGCTGCTGAAGCACAACGCTTCCTCACTTAAGTACCTACGTCTCCCATCATCTTAGATGGTACCGCCATTGGGTTGTGAACCCGAGACGTAGGTTGAACGACCAGCATTGTGGAAACGACTAGTTCGTTCATGCTGCGATTGCGTGTTCTGCACATGCTAAAAGCGAAAGATGGTTCTTGAAGAATCGACAAGATGTATCTTTGCTTTGTCATCTTCGAGTTCGGAGTACGAACTCTTGATGACAATGTCATTCAAGTATTTCCTTGAATAATTACAGATGATGTGACATATCATCTGGCGACCTGTACAGTCATCGTCGACTGTAATGACGACTGTCATAATGATGTATGACGCGACTCGACGTGTACAGTCGTGATCGATCGTACTGTCGACTGTCATATTAATATATGACATGACATGACATGACATGACATGTCTGACAGGTATGACACGTATGACATGTATGACACATATGTCATCGGTCATGACCCAGGGCCTACCCCCTGCACCGGAAAAACGCCGCTAGGGGCTACTTCCCCGCATCGAAAACGTGCCGTTAGGGGTCTACCCCCCCGCAGACTGAAAGTGTCGCTAGGGGGGTCTACCCCCCCCAGCTGAAAGTGCGTCGGCCGCTAGGGGAGAAAAAAAGCCCCGCGCTAGCGGCCGCTCGAAAAATCTGCCTAATTCAGATATTGTGAGTAATAACAACTGCCTTGAAAACTGCCACGAAAGCAGAGTGGGGGGTGCGGGTACTCAGCCCTAATCGCAACAGATTACCACTGAAAATTGCTCAAAACACATGAGAAATGCCGACATTTCGGCGCCTGCGGCGGAAGATCCCATAGCTTTATTATAAGAGTTCAACGTCCGTCAAATTCATTTCAGCCAAGCACCCTTCAAAGCTCCTCTAGTGCTGCGTGGTGGTATCCGCGCGTGGGGCACTCCCGCCCCCGCGCGCGTGATGGTGGTATCCGCGCGTGGGGCACTCCCGCCCCCGCGCGCGTGATGGTGATATCCGCGTGTGGGGCACTCCCGCCCCGCCCGCGCGCGTGATGGTGGTATCCGCGTGTGGGGCACTCCCGCCCCCGCGCGCGTGATGGTGATATCCGCGCGTGGGGCACTCCCGCCCCCGCGCGCGTGCACAACTGCAGGGGCGGGTGGGGGCAGCTGGCCTCGGTACTGTTTGGTTCCTATATCGAGCGAACTTGCGGAGTTCTCGCGTTTTAGGAAGTATTCAAGGGCAGCCATCACACACCTGCGAGGGCACTGCACGGGCAAAGCATGCACGGCTTTCATTGTGTACGATCGTGTAATGATAGGCATGTGCACAACTGCAGGGGGTGGGGGCAGCTGGCCTCGGATGGTTCCTATATCGCGCGAACTTGCGGAGTTCTCGCGTTTTAGGAATTATTCAAGGGCAGCCACCACACACCCGCGAGGGCATTGCACGGGCAAAGCCTGCACGGCTTTCATTGTGTACGCACGGGGAATGATAGGCATGTGCACAACTGCAGGGGGTGGAGGGGGCAGCTGGCCTCGGTATATGGTTCCTATATCGCGCGAACTTGCGGAGTTCTCGCGTTTTAGGAAGTATTCAAGGGCAGCCATCACACACCTGCGAGGGCACTGCACGGGCAAAGCATGCACGGCTTTCATTGTGTACGTGTAATGATAGGCATGTGCACAACTGCAGGGGGTGGGGCAGCTGGCCTCGGATGGTTCCTATATCGCGCGAACTTGCGGAGTTCTCGCGTTTTAGGAACTATTCAAGGGCAGCCATCACACACCTGCGAGGGCACTGCACGGGCAAAGCATGCACGGCTTTCATTGTGTACGGGTGATGATAGGCATGTGCACAACTGCAGGGGGTGGGGCAGCTGGCCTCGGAAAGTGACTATATCGCGCGAGCTTGCGGAGTCCTCGCGTTTTAGGAACTATTCAAGGGCAGCCATCACACACCTGCGAGGGCACTGCACGGGCAAAGCATGCACGGCTTTCATTGTGCACGATCGTGTAATAATAGGCATGTGCACAACTGCAGGGGGTGGGGGCAGCTGGCCTCGGATGGTTCCTATATCGCGCGAACTTGCGGAGTTCTCGCGTTTTAGGAATTATTCAAGGGCAGCCATCATACACCTGCGAGGGCAATGCACGGGCAAAGCCTGCACGGCTTTCATTGTGTACGCACGGGGGATGATAGGCATGTGCACAACTGCGTGATAGGCATGTGCACAACTGCAGGGGGTGGGGACAGCTGTCCTCGGTACTATTTGGTTCCTATATCGCGCGAACTTGCGGAGTTCTCGCGTTTTAGGAATTATTCAAGGGCAGCCATCACACACCTGCGAGGGCACTGCACGGGCAAAGCATGCACGGCTTTCATTGTGTACGTGTAATGATAGGCATGTGCACAACTGCAGGGGGTGGGGCAGCTGGCCTCGGATGGTTCCTATATCGCGCGAACTTGCGGAGTTCTCGCGTTTTAGGAACTATTCAAGGGCAGCCATCACACACCTGCGAGGGCACTGCACGGGCAAAGCATGCACGGCTTTCATTGTGTACGTGACCACTTCCACGACTCAGATATGCTGGAGGTTATATTGGGGGTATAACGCTGTAAATTGGATTAATGGTGAAAACTCCACGGATTTTGGGTCATTACTCCACGCCGTGTTTCACTCCACGGATTTTGGGTCATTACAGTAATGCCTCACATTTAAGGAAATGCTAGGTTAAGGAAACAGCCAGCTTTTCGGGGGGGTGGGGGGTCGGAAAAATGCGAAAAAAGCTGGGCTGGAAAAAAACATTAAGAAAATGTACCCAAATAAGGAAATGAAGGCTGCCGAATCATTTCGTTAACGGAAATCGGAAAGTCATATTAAGGAAACGAAGGCTAGCTGAACATCAGAAAATTCCATTATTATTAAGGAAATTGTAGCTGAATCTAAGGAAATTATAGTCGATATTTCATGAAATTCTGGAATTTTTCAATGGCAAATAAAGGCTTTTTCTGCACCGCGTTTATTATTAAGGATTATTGGTTAATGCACGATAGCTACAGTACTATGTTGCATGATACTCATATAAGCTATGGCATTACAGCTACGCCATTTAAGAGAATGCGCTGGCTGACTGCGCTTTCCAGTCCCTAAAAAGAAATGGATTTAAGAGAAGAGGCGGCTGGCTGACGCTCGAATCGCGTTTCCTATTCGTTAGTAATTGCAAGAGGTCGACGTCAAGGTGGGGGGTCGAAAAATACGAAAAAAGCTAGGCTGGCTCCAAATTCCTGTTTCCTTAAAGGTGAGGTATCACTGTACTCCACAAGTGACCTGCGGGTGTCATTCGCGAATGACCGCTGACCTACGGTCAATCGTGAATGACCGCCAGAACGACATATCTTGAGCTACATTCACATAATGAGCCGGTACTTGAAAAATATTTCGAATACCGTTTGCAATATACTTCAAGCTATCCTATTCATTCGCCATGGTGAAACGTATCAAGAAACCGCTTCAAACTAATAAAATATCGTCATATTTCATGACTTTACCCATTAGCAAAACACGTGAGTACTTCGTCTCTACGCGATATCCACCGCCAAGTCTTACCGGTGACCACAAAGGGAAACTCCCCACTCCAACTCAACGTGATATTCACATAGATACTTGCCGACTGCACTATGTCCTCGGCTACGAACCCGATTATGCATATGTCATAAGTGAAATATCACAACCGCAATACCTCATTCTCAACCGCATATTGCTAGCGGGGGAGGTATCTACCGAGTACCGTATTCGATTGCTGTATGCATATGCCGTGCACCTTGTGGACAAGAACAAACAATCGGTATATTGTTATGCCAAGCAAGATATCCAGGTGAAACATAAGATATGTGCAAATATGGTGGTGCCATATGAACTTTGCTATCGGTGCTTTAACTACCTTGTCACTTCGATCGGCTATTTCAAACTTTAACAAGGTGCTATTACAACTACGGCTCTCGGTTAGGATTTACTGAGCCAGACAGTACACAGGGGTTACAACTCTTGCGCTCAGCTAGGACATACTTAGTTAGACCATCACTGGTGGCCAAAACCTTGGAGGTAGGCATGTTTGCCTGCTATCATACATTTTGAAAAAGCAAACACTGTAACTAATACCTTTGAAGCCGGCCTTCCTAATTCGATGCCAACCCCTTGTGTCACACTTCA
>LGRX02016933.1:0-15258 GCA_001247695.2 Cymbomonas tetramitiformis | reverse complement strand
GTGAGCGCGGCATGTCTGAGGAGGGCCAGCCAGGAGGAACGGAGATGACCTCGCTGCTGTGAGCGCGGCATGTCTGAGGGGGGCCAGCCAGGAGGAACGGAGATGACCTCGCTGCTGTGAGCGCACGCTGCGAGAGCATGCCGGGCGACGATGATTTCGGTGGCGAGTGCGGTGCGGTGGTCAGGAGCTGTTCGCCATTCCCGACTACACGCTTGGCCGGCTGAATGCCGTGAATGCCTGGCTCGGGACCAGCGGCACCGTTACTAACCTGCACACGGACGAGTCCCATAACCTACTCACACAGGTCCGCGCTCGCCTCAGTCTGCCATGACCCCCTGGTGCGAGATGTGCTGTCGGCTGTCAGCTTCTTTATGTCGACCTATGCACAACTTTCGCGCTGAGGTAAGCTTGCAGCTTGCGGCTTTCGGACAAACCCGAGACTGAGGCCGCACTTCCGCATGCTGGCTCAGACGTGCTGGAGACTGAGCCTGAGCAATCCCAGGAACTGGTTCGGGCGATGCGGGACCTGATCAAATCGTTCGAAAGATGTTGCAGGGCCCCTGCAGGGGATGTACCCCTGGCGCTTAGAGATGGCTCCACCTGACAGTGCTGCCCTCTCTCAGTTGCACTGCCCCACTCGGCCTGCTTGTCTCGACGCCCCTTCGAGCCCGCATGCGGCGAGAGCACTGGCTGATCTCGAGATTGGAAGCTGAGCAGTACTCTTGCCATCCGAGCCCCTTTCCGCCTCAAGCACTCGGCCTCGACGCAATCGAATGCTGTATATCGGCATCCTCTTACACACTTCGGAACTTAACGGACGCTGCTTGCTCGGCCTGCACTCTGGCAGGCAGTGATCTCCGCTCATATCCGCTCAGGCTGCTTCTTTCCACACCTGCTAAGCGCCCAGAGTGCTCATTTTACGAGACCCTGTCTTACGTGCAGGGTGTGAGTCCGTTCCAAGCGACCGCATCTGCCTGCCTGAGCCCCTCTCCGAAGAGCCGAGGTTGCTTTGCCTGCCCGATGCGGAGGAGAGGGCAGGGAAGAGAACCGAGCCGACTCCGGTGTCGCTTCAGCCCCATTACACCTGTCCCTGGCAGTTCCCTGTCCCGGTTAATGCCGACCTTATCCGGATTCTCCGGAGCTCACTTGTGAAGAATGGGACCCACTAAGCCTTACTGAGCCACCTGAGCCCCTCTGCACCTGCAACGCTGCACCTGCACCGCGTGCTGCTGCAGTGTCTCTGGAGCCGGTTTATCTCTGCCCCCCGAGCTGCGCGAGCCATCTCTCCACCACCAAGCTCAGGACCACCCCGCTGCTCTCTACCGCCCCTAGAGCCTGGTCTCAAGAGAGCTTGCCCACCCACGACACGGCCGGAGTCCCCAAGGGCTGTCCCAAGGGGCTGAGAATGATGAACTGGATTGCCCCCATCCGAACTTGCGCACCCGCCACCGATCTGCGCCTGCAACCCTCTACCCCTAGCGCCAACTCTATGGGACTGAAGCCCTTGCACTGAAAGCAAGGGAACTGCGAACTTGAGCAATGCGCTCCACACTCGTGCCGCACTGTTCCTACTTGGGGTCCCATCCCCACAGTTCCCGGTGTGTCCCAAGCTCTTCCGGTGGCCAATAGTTCACCAACTGGTTGTCGCCTTCCTGACAGCTGCTCCTTGCTGTTAGTTTCGGCACGGCCAACAACCTCGCCCCGTGGGCAGCGAAGTTCATGAGATACCACATGCTTCCCGTGCAACCTGTTGTAATTGGCCATTGCTGTCCGGATGGGCCCCCGGGCTCTGAGGGGCCCGGGATGTGTCAACCTCACTCATGACCCTCTCCCCCCACATCTCCCTCGTCACCCTCACCAGACCCCCCCATGCCAACAGCCCCCTCAAGGAGGCTAGCCACCCGCCGTTCGCCCCGATCAAAGTGGCCACCCTTCCCTCAGCCACGGCCATTGCTTGCTCTGGCGAGGCCCCGCTCTGCTCCTAAGTCTAGATATAGTGATTGTTACACAACGAGGAGTGCTTTGCCTGGTTAAAGTGCTTTGTGCAGACCCGATCCGCCGGTCTACCTCACTGGTCAACGCAGGTCTGCTTTGACCAGCTTCCAACAGATCCGCCGGTCTACCTCACTGGTCAACGCAGGTCTGCTTTGACCAGCTTCCAACAGATCCGCCGGTCTACCTCACTGGTCAACGCAGGTCTGCTTTGACCAGCTTCCAACAGATCCGCCGGTCTACCTCACTGGTCAACGCAGGTCTGCTTTGACCAGCTCCAACAGATCCGCCGGTCTACCTCACTGGTCAACGCAGGTCTGCTTTGATCAGCTTCCAACAGATCCGCCGGTCTACCTCACTGGTCAACGCAGGTCTGCTTTGACCAGCTCCCAACAGATCCGCCGGTCTACCTCACTGGTCAACGTAGGTCTGCTTTGACCAGCTTCCAACAGATCCGCCGGTCTACCTCACTGGTCAACGCAGGTCTGCTTTGACCAGCTCCCAACAGATCCGCCGGTCTACCTCACTGGTCAACGTAGGTCTGCTTTGATCAGCCTCCAACAGATCCGCCGGTCTACCTCACTGGTCAACGCAGTCTGCTTTGACCAGCTCCCAACAGATCCGCCGGTCTACCTCACTGGTCAACGCAGGTCTGCTTTGATCAGCTTCCAACAGATCCGCCGGTCTACCTCACTGGTCAACGCAGTTCTGCTTTGACCAGCTTCCAACAGAACGCTTCCTGGGTGCAAAAGGCTCTCCACTTCAGTCGCTGTTGCTAGAAGAGCCTCCAGACCCAGCCGGCGTCGAATCTACCATGCCGGCAAGCAGCTTTCTATTGGCCGCCATCGTTGCAGGTCGGCTACACAGAACTGCGATCCAGGGGAGGCAAATATTGCATTGCGCCCCGCGCGTGATAGTCCTGGGGAAACGTGTCGGTGTCTTTTGCAAAGGCAAGGACCAGAGCTGAACCTTGGTGTGAGTTTAGAAAATTTGTACACGTGGCTTTCAGTTGGCTGTCCGAGGGAACAGCAAAACGGCACTGTTCATCATCAGCAGTTCAGGGCTTGAACTGAATCGGGACTTGAACTGAATTGGGAATCGTTTATCAAACAACTCAGTTTTGGCAGGGGGCGTTTTAGACATGCCCTGGCAATACTATTGTTTCATAGCGGTTACCTTAGGTCATACCAACTCGATCCTTCTCCCGTTTGCCCTTCCCCTGCGCTGTTCCACTTCTCTGCTCCTCCCTTCCGTGGCCGCTCCTCCGCTCCTCCGCTCCCCTCAGCTGTTCTTATCAGACGCTGCTACCTTCTGGGCAATACCGACTTTGACCTGAGCCTCGCGCTACAGGTGGCTGGCTTTAAGTACGTTCGAATGTATGCGGTGAGTGAGGACATGTATCTATACCCCGAAGTGAAGTCGGGCAACACCACCACAAATCGCTTCAGCCCGATCCGCATCGACTCACCGGATTTCGAGAAGGTGCCGCCTATCTCTCCCTCCCAGCGCAGCCACCTGGCCTTGCTCTAAGAGCCCCCCTGTCGAAGTTCTGGGAACAGTGTGCTTCCCTTTTGCCCGGGAGTAATGTGCCTACCCTGCTTCTTGGGCGGTGTGTGTCTGCCACCTTCGCCGTGGGGCAGTGCGCGACGCCCTTCCCTGGGGATAGCGTGCCTGCCTTTTTCTTGGCGGAGGCCGCGCCCGTCTTGTTCCCAGGGAGCCGGGTGTCATCCTTCCCGCCACCGCTGTGTCTGTCCTGGGGCATGGCAGGCGCGTGATCGCGCGTTTGTGGAGGAAGCTTCCGGTTTTCATTTCGCCATTCACTGGTCACTGGCTGCACCATTGCGTGTACCGCCACGTGGCCACCTCCCAATTCAAAAGGCTTCGACCCAATCCCCCGCCTCTGAGTTTCCGGTGTCCGCGCGTGCATGACACCTTTGTGTCCGAAACGACACTGCCAGTGTTCGCCCACTGTGCGCCATCAGCGGCAGGGTCTTCCCGCTGTGCGCCGCAAGATGTGCACGGCGACCGCTGTGCGCCGCAAGATGTGCACGGCGACCTTGAGTATAGTTGTCGGGAGAGGTTTGGCCGTGCAGTACCCTCTGTTTGCCCAAGCCAAGTACACTGAGGTGATTCTTGGACCTGGTGACATGCTGTACATGCCGAAGGTGGGTGCTCTTTCACTAGATGTTCCCCACCCGCATACGTGGGGAGCGTTGCCATGGACAGGTCTTTGCGCCCCCCAAGACTGCAAGTTCAACTTGTACTGTACGATGGGGCAGGGTAGATGAATCTCGCCGTTGGATGTCTGCTCGATGTGACTTTGAGATCGCTGCAATTCGGCTTGGGATACGTGACACACGTAAAATTCCCTGATTATTGCGGAGAACACACACCAAGCACACATATTTATAACGATGGCGGCATTGGAGAATATATGATGCATGGAATAAATTATGATCTGCTTCTGTTGCGAGGCACACGGAACTGCGATGTGTTAAGCTATGGTTCTTTGATCAAATCCATGAAGGAATGATGCGGTGTCTAAGTTGAAAGAGTTGCGGACGCGCAGGGCATCTGGCATTACGTGCGATCATTGTCCACTTCCTTCTCCATCAATTTCTGGTTTTGACACCTGCAGCAGCATGAGATATGTGGAAGTGAAGATTGGATCATAGGGTCCCGTCATCATGGAATGGCAAATCGTTCCCTACAGTTATCTTGTCAGCTTACGGTCATGGTGACAATCACAAATGGCGATAATCACTTGACCGGAGAGTTGGGAGATGACAGTTGAAAACAACAGATCTCGTCCTTGCTCGTTGCGATTAAGTACTGTAAAACGCAATCTTTGGTGCGATACGTATCTTCGGTTCAAGATAAACGATAGGGCCACACCTCGACAGACGCCTTATCATCTCTCTTTGTAAAGGAATTAGTGAGTGAAACATCCGCTTCCGTATGCGATATAGCGACTTTAAGAACATATGTATTGATTGATGTCATTGGTGCGGATATCGGACGATGTCAATATGTAGCCACCCTCTCGTGAGCATATGGAATTGTCATGTACTAGCATTGTCGATCTCGAGATCTCCGACTAGGCCATCATCAACCGTGTTGCCATGTAAGTCATCATGCAAACATGCATGCCAGATTGGCGATACCGAATCGTTTTCGTTTTATACTACGACACATCGCGTCGCGTCGTGTCAGTTATATAGTTCGTTTTCCGATTCCTTTTTTCGCTTCGCTCATCTGAGTGACAAATGACGTGGCATATCGTGACGTATAAGTCACGTGCATACATGCACCAATCACAACGACGGTTTGATTCATGATTGACTTGATTAAGCAATTTGCCCAGGCGTGTCCGCATGAAGAGCGTGGGTTACGCCGCAAATATAGACGCTAGCGAGCTTTCATGAATTATTTTCTCGCGTTAACTCGCCCCTAATGGACGGTAAATCATTTCACTACAGTTATACTACAAACCTACATTCTTACACTTAGAAAGCGAAATTGGATATATCTAAAATGAAGCTTGGGTAAAACACAAGATATACCCTAGCTGAGTGTCACAGGCTGACCACCGAAGATGACACACTGGGAATGACACTAGACTGTACGAACTAGTCGTAGTGTCAATTCCAGCACACCACCTCATCTGAGGTGGGCCAACTATTGACACTCACCACCCTAGCTACTAGAGTTTACAGATAAATGTCAAGATGTTAAACTCTAGCTAGCTAGTCAAGTCACAAGTGGCATGATGAAAGTACAGGCTAGCAAAATAAATACTTGCTAAGCCTAGGAAAATGTTAGGATCAATCCTGGTCTGATAAAATTGATACTCTGCCAGCTAGTGGTGGGTGCTCCCACAGACCTCGCCTGTCTGCATGTGATGGAGAATGTAAAAAATAAGTCTGCCTGTCGGTTTAGCTAAATACTGCGAACTGCAAAGGGCTCCTGCCTGTAAATTGTTCGTCTTAATCTTGAAAAGCTGCCCGCAAGTGGTGAGAAATAAAATAACATTCTTCTGTCCAAAACTACAGCAAGTGGTGGAGAAATGAATAAGGGAACACCGCCTGTCTGTTTAAAGAATTAATAATAGCCATCACCAGAACCGTAACCAGCATCTTCCCCATAGTAAGGATCTTCATCATAAAAGTCTGCACCACCAGTTTCGTCGGAATCGTGGGCTCCTGCCTCCCAGGCAGCCCACTCTTCTGCGGTGTACTCGATCTCATCGTCCGCAGTAGGTTCATCTTCAAAAGAAACTGCGTCAACATTGAACTCGTGTTGTGGTAAAAATTCCTCCCCAAGTGGGGGCTCTAAAACACCACCGTAAGATTCTCCCTGAAAACCTGTGTCCAGAGAATAATCCCGTTCCAATCGATCGGACGAAAAATGCGGAGCGGCCAAGTGGCCATCTTGCTCCTCCTCTACCTCCTCACAACTGCCGCTGGAATCATCGAAATACCCAAGTGGGTACTCCGATTCATCCTCATCCTCACTAGGTAAATACTCCTCATAATTGCGATCCGGCCCAGAGCCCATATAGGCAGGCACAACTGGAGGCGCATGAGCGTAATGAACTTCGGTTACCACAGGAGGGGCATGTGGCACCATCTCGCTTGCCCTAGTGGCACTAGGCAAGGGTCTAGTGGTGGAAACTTGAGTCAAAACTGATCGGGACGCCAAAATCGCCGGCGCATCGCCCACTCCTACTTCGCAAAATATCCCGTGCGAGATTCCAGAACCAGCGGTCTCATCGGCCGAGACACCACCAACTTGTGGCTCACCAGCCACCAAGATGTTCAATACTATCGGAAAATTCTCGGTCGATACTGCCGAAATCTGAGCCGCCTCACGGAAATGCGAAATAGCCAAATGCATGGAAGTGCATAAAGAGATGTTCTGAGATCTCTTGATGACCGCAGGATCATGTGCGCGACAGTGCTTTGCTTTTTGCTTCCCAGCATGCCATGCCATACGCGTGGGTGGCGTCGCGACAAATGTACGCGACTGCAGTGGCACTGTCATCGTTGGCGTCTGGCAATCGTGAGATCGAACATTCGAGCTTTGCTGCTGCTGCTGCTGCTGCTGCTGCTGATTGACTACTAGGCCCGGTCGATCTCAAAGATGAGATCTCCACTAGGCCATCCGACAATTCAATCGGTTCATTATATTGTTCATTAGTTATTGGTTGGGCGGTTGTTATGCACGGCGGTATGATTTGCAATGTGAGACATTATATGTGTAATATGGTTAGATATGATATATTATGTCGGCGGCGTACATGTAGTATACGCTAGTTACAAATAGAGGATGGTGGAGCAAGGTTTGGATGTCCAATATGATTACCAAGGCGACATAGCTAGTTACTATAATGATACGTTACTTTCTAGTGCAAACTTTTCCCTAGCGTTCGCGTGTTGGTTGCGCTTGGTGGCGGTGTATGGATGATGATGTATCCCTATCGTTCAGGTATTCATTAGTTATCTGTTGGGCGGTTGTTACGTGTATGTACGGCGATATGATTTGGGATGTGAGATATTAAATGTGTTATATAGCTAGATATGATATATGGTGGCGGCGTACATGTAATGTAAGCTAGTTGCAAATATTGAATGGTGGAGCAAGGTTTGGCTATCCAATATGATTATCAGGGACACAAATAGTTACTATGATTACTTATTTTCTAGTACGAACGTTTTCTTAGCTTTCGCACGTTGCTTACGCTTGGCAATTGTAGTGTAGATACACGTGTAGTCGAATAAGCAAACACTCTGCATACATATCTTACATATTATTTAGCATTTGCACAATCATGCATGGCATCGAAAACAATTTGTTGAATGTGCAGAATGTAAATGCTTGTGAGATATATAGCTACGACTATATATTGAGTTACGGTCAGAATGCTTACACTTTCGGTGTTTGCAAGAGTGTAAATAAACATCAGATAGTCTCGGCTTTATGCCGGAAACCCTAAACCTGTGACACCCGTACTGTACCGAGTACTAGTACAGATAATAGGAAGTGGCATACGGTGTGTCACATCCAGCACACCACCCTGGACTATTACGGAAGAAGAGTTAGGGTGGAACAGGCAGATTGTTGGGGGAAACAAAACACACCATCTCAAGCGGTGGAAACAAATTTCTAGTGGGGGCCTGTGCTCTTGGCCAGGGCGGTCCCAATTCTAGCTAGCACTACACACTGAAGGCTGCTGTGCCCGTGATACAGATCTAGTTGTGCTACTAGGCTTCTGAAAGCAACTCTAGCCACCTTGAAAGTGGTCCACAGAGCAGAGTTCACATAGATTGTAGTCGTTGTAGTTCCCAAATTGGAAGTCCAGACTGTAGATGCCGAAGCAGTCATGCGCGCGCGCATCCATGCTCATGCGCGCAACGCGTCCCAAAAACGAAACACACAAAATAACAGCATGCAACCTATGTGGGCATTGAACACATAAAAAGCCACGTTCAGAAATCAGCGCTCCGCTGTTGAGCTGTGCGTGCAGCGAGCGGAACCGTCGAATAATGCTGTTTGATTTTTCGCGCGCGCGCGGGGTGCCACCGCGCGCGCGAAATTTTGAGAGACCCGCAAATTCCGAGGGCGAAAAACCTGCGAAACCTTTGCAGGAATTTGGGGGGTTAGTCATAGAGGTCCAGAGGGGGGCATCAGTGTGGTGGATGGGTGAACAGAGCGGGCGCTATGTAGTGATTCCCTTGAGGTATACGGGCGTGCGAGCTACTCAAATAGATCACAAGCCATGCCCCAAAATACCCGGAGGGGTGGCAGAATAGTGGGGTGGTAGCCCGTGGTGCGCAGTCGTGAGAGGTCTACGCGACTAAGCCGAAAAAGTTATCGATTTTCAAAAAACTCGACCGTCATAGAGCTATGGGTCATACTGCATGATGATATCCACCAATCACTTACATAATGATCGGGACATAGCCCATGATGCAACGCGTGCTTGAAGATGAGCCGTGGGTAAGTATAACGTTGCAGTTTAGGCGCGGTTTGTATGTTTTGCAAGATAAAACTACGCAAAAAACGTACAAATGTGCAATTGATTCGCGACAAATATGCGGGTACGTGCGATATATATGATGCGTACGTGCCCCGCACAAGTACGCTACGCTTACATATGCACACAACGGTGTACGTGCAAATACCCAGTGCACAAATCATGCAAGGTATGCAACCGCAATTGCCCAAGCAGCACATACTTTGCCATCGCTTCTGGGTTAGATTTGACCCAGATACCGGCTTAAGGGTCAAGGTGTTAAAACTGCACAGGAGGTGCCCCGATTAAGAGAAGCATCAATTGCAAATGGCACTGTCACAGTGTTCGGATGTGAGGGACTACCCTTAAATTAGTGATCGTTGCACGCCAACAATCGCCGACTATGCGCCGACCGACCGTGCAAGCCTCGAGAGCGCGTCGATGTGCGGTTGTGTCGGAGTGTCGGTGTCCTTTCCGCATTTGTCGCAGGAGCAGGCTACCGCTCAAATCGAGAGTGCGCGCGTCGCTCGCTAATAAGATAAGATAACTTAACAAGTGGTGATTCTTGCCTGACCTCAAGAAGAGTAATAAAAAAGAGCTTTGTATTTGATAACCGTCCGAAGTACACTTGTTCAACAGGCATTCTCGATTTCGCAGAAAGGGTCTACGCTAGCTAATCACGCAAGGCAAGGTGGTTTTGATCAGAATTCGCGCAAAAAAACAGGGAAGCAACGTGAAAACACGGACTAATTACCATTTTGTAGGAGTCTACACTCTTGCTCTTCTCTTCTTTACGGTTTCGGACTTATTCTATCTACACTTATTAGACGACCGCACGAGGTATGGTTTCGATTGTTCTACTATCGGACTTCGGTTTCGCAAATCCTTCTAGTATGCTTTTGCTTTCAGTGCATGCTTTCAATACACAATATACAGCAGTTACGGCTCTTTACTTTTATGTCACAATTCTCAGTTCAGTTCTCATCCCCGAAACTGGTTACACTTAGAGTTCTTATACATTCAGGAACTCTTTCCATAACTCAACTGTACTGAGTACTCCGTACAACAGGCTAGGCACCTCACATCTACATCATTCTGATCGGTCCTACTGTACTCCGTACTGAGTACTCTTGCGTTTTGTACTTAGCCGTTTTTCTTGCTCTTGTGCTTGCCTCCTAGCACAAACAGCCACACTGCCTCAAAGACCGTCCGTAAGGTTTGTAGGTCTGTGAACGTCCCATGCATCATAAGGCAGCGTTAACGTTGATGGTGGTTGAAAAACGCTCGGATTGCGGTAATATGGAACCATGGATCCATTGACGTGGTGAAGTTCCGTTTAAGAACGCATTGGCAAAATGTTTTTTTGCGACGTGTTATGCGCACACCGACCTCGACGTGTGGAACTCTCGATCAACATTTTAAGTACCTCAATCATGCATGCTCGCATCATGTTATGCGACTTGTTATGCGACTCCGTGTCGCTCCGTCGCTCCGCAAGTGTCCCTGACTCGGTGTACTGTCGGGAACTATGTAGCTGTCGATGTATCTACGCGAGCTGTGCATAGCTGTGCTATATGCCACAATACGAGTGCGGGTATGAATACTGCTCGCCTGATGGTTGTCCATTCAACGATTTCGCATAATGAAAATCGTGACCGGGGGATGGGGATTCAGATATTGTGCCGACGCAGTTTTGACAACAACTCATTTGTAATGGTTGGATGACGATGCCTTAGAAATCTCCGCCAGATCATTTAAAATACGCTCAGTAGTCGAGTGCCATGTTGTATATTTGGTGTATTTTTGTCCGCTGCATTGTTGGGCTCTAAAAACCCGGATGTATTTTTATTTCTTTGAACTATACGTAGATGCCCTTATCTCTCTTTCGGAAGACTGCTCAGCTCTCCGACAGCAGTATACAACTTCATGTCTGATACCGTATATTGATGAGGCTTTCGTAGGCTTTACCCATTGACGATGCTAAATGATATTAATACCAGCATGCATCCTTGATGCGCATTGCTGTGCGTATCAGCATATGCAACCATTCTTCAAGTTGCGCGTAATTTTTTAAGCCATATGCAACGCATGCACCCGCAGCCCATGGGCAACCCTAATCAACCACTACGGCGCGCGCTTATTCGGGTAGAATTGATTGGATGATGCATGCCGTAGATTTGCTACTGCATATACTCGCTCAATATTTGCCGATATGTTGCGGAACAGGGATTCGGTGCATGCATATGTTTCCATTCTAATGGACTGCCATCCGCATACAGCGCTTTAAGCCCATGTTTAGGGATGTGGTGGAACTGATACCCACGTTGATAAGACAACCCGACGAGAACAATAGGCGGGAACACACTTCGGACAATCAGATTCTTTCATTCGCACGGTTTGCAATTTTGCCATATATCAATGCGTTTGCCACCGAGATCAATAGCCCCTACTTATAGTGGTAATGGGCTAACAACTCAAAGCGGCATGAATCAGAAATGGATATGTGCATGGGTACCTTTCTCTTACCTGTGATGTTCAATAAATACATCATACGCTGCTGTCCGCATATTCACGCCATCTCTCTTGCTAAGCTTCTTCATCCACCCGTGTACAAAACTACAACATAAAGGGAATTTCCATATCGATCGCATACATCCGCCCGATCAGATCGCGGGTCAACGCCCGCCATCCCAGCATCCTATATATGCTAAAATCTGCATGCCCCGCGCACCTAGTTATGCCAATATACCTTCAGAAAGTAAGTTATTCCAAGTTATGTCATGGCATCGTGTGGTCCGCTTGATACCCCAAGCCTCGTGGAATGCGTAGTAGCGGAATTGCGAACAATAAAGCGGCGCTAGGCTCCGCAAAGATAAAGTATGACTAAAGCATTGTACACTATTTGTTCTCGTATCGATGAAGAGCCCCAAAGCAGCAGCCGCATAGAGTCATGCTCATTCCTGTGCAAGCTTAAATGTTGCCATACGAATTCCAAGCTCAGCATCTTTAGGGGCGCAGCACGCATATGCCTGAGAGAAAATGACCACAAGGCGATCGCATCCAACCTGCACAAGCACCCACACATGACAGCATCAGCACCTCGAGGAACTTGAGATATGTTGGAGAACGGCGATTGGACCCTGAGCTATATTTCGGAAGTCTGACACAAGCTGACCTGTCAATATCAGCTACTTCTAGCCAGGATTTTCCCGAAGAGCAGGACCAAGCATCATGACTCTCGGAACATCTGCGAGAATGGCGCTGCACAAGCCGCCGCACCAAAATACAAGTCGAAGCGCTCATGAGATTGGCGGTCTGTCCACGCATTCTCCTCGGGATGCGGCACTTTATCCTGAAGGGAAAAGTGGATCTCGGCTTCCATACGTTTACCGGGAACCAAACAATTAAACATCAACCCTGGCTCACCACAACGCACTTATCGCGTGTACCAAACACAGAGGCATCCGATATAAGACGTGTACTGGGGGATCCAAAAAATGCAAATAATGACGGCACCATCACATCTCGAAATTTAAGATTTATTCGCCCTGCTGAAGGATATCTGGGAGCAGACTTTTTCTTGACATTCTCCTTCGTCGCCATTGGACGAAGAGCGGAATGCGCCCCATCCACGGAACCCTCCCGAGAGCACCTCCTGAGGATCCCGATAAAGAAGCATGAGGTTAAAAAGTACACCTGGAGTATCGTCGGGTAATGCGTGCGCAGCAAGTCTTGCTGAGCGTTCTCCACGAGCGCCAGCCGCTTCCACGTCACGCCATCGTCGCCGCTTGTCGAAACGGTGAGCTTCGTGCGACACTGCGCCCGCCAACCAATATGCGCACTAGGCAAACCCTCCGAACAACTCTCGAGGGGCGAGCAGGCAACGCCGCGTGCCGACGTCGACTCGTTAAATGCATGGCATTTCAGTCATAGACAGCCATAGACCTCTTCGCCCGTCAGCAAACCAGACCCGTTCAGTCAGCATCAACCAAGATGGTGTTGTCATTAGTCACCAGGGTGACATATGAGCAATGGAATTCACCTTTACTCTATGACAGGCTTGCTTTGGGGAATTTGGGAGCACTGCGATGACCACTGCACGTCATTTGACAGGCAAAGAGTACTGCAAATTTCACCCGGATAAGAAAAACCAGTCATGTAATCCTCCAGGGTTTTCCAGGAAGTCAAACGCCTGTGCCCCCTCCTGAGTGCAGGTGACGCGCCCGAATCTCTGAGGTGATGCACCTGTGCCCCCTCCTGAGTGCAGGTGACGCGCCCCCGAATCTCTGGAGGTGATGCACCTGTGCCCTCCTGAGTGCAGGTGACGCGCCCGACCTGAGGTATGCAGCTCCTCCTGAGTGCAGTGACGCGCCTAATTCCCCGGAGAGGAGCCTGTGCCCTCCTGAGTGGTGTGACGCGCCGACTCCTGAAGTGATGCGCCTGTGCCCCCTCCTGAGTGCAGGTGACGCCAGCCCAAATCTCCTGAGGTGACGCCAGCCCCCCTCCTGAGTGCAGGTGACGCGCCCCGAATCTCTGAGGTGATGCGCCGTGCCCTCCTGAGTGCAGAAGACGCCCGACCTTGAGGTGATGCGCCTGTGCCCCCTCCTGAGTGCAGCAGGTGACGCGCTCCCGAATCTCTGAAGTGATGCGCCTGTGCCCCTCCTGGAGTGCAGGTGGACGCGCCTGAATCTCTGAAGTGATGCGCCTGTGCCCCTCCCGATGCAGGTGGACGCGCGCCCGAATCTCTGAGGTGATGCGCCTGTGCCCTCCCGAGTGCAGTGATTTTTCTTCTTCACCCAATCTCTGAAGTGATGCGCCTGTGCCTCCCAGAGTGCAGGTGACGCCACCTCGAATCTCTGAGGATGCGCCTGTGCCTCCTGAGTGCAGGTGACGCGCCCGAATCCTGAGAGGTGATGCGCCTGTAGCCCCTCCTGAGTGCAGGCGCACGCCTCCGCCAATCTCTGGGCGATGCGCCTGTGCCCCCTCCCTGAGCGCAGGTGCGACGCGCCCCGAATCTCTGAAGTGATGCGCCTGTGCCTCCCGAGTGCAGGTGACGCGCCCCGAATCTCTGAGGTGATGCGCCTGTGCCCCCTCCTGAGTGCAGGTGACGCGCCCGAATCTCTGAAGGCTGTGCGGGTCAAGTGAAGGGGGAAGCGTGTAAGAGAGTACCCACCTTGCGGCATTTCACGTCCTTATAGCTCTGAGCATGCCATAACACCCCCCCACCACATCGATCACATCAACTGATCCTTTCCCCTTCGGTGACCAGCCACTTGCCCTGACACTGACCCCCCTGTAAAAGCACCGACCAGAGATGGGAGCTGGTGGTGAGGTTCACAGGCAGCCAGAGGAAGGGCCTGCACCGAGTGGTCATTGTAAGCCAGCAGCAAGCCGTCTCCCATGCGCCCATCTCCCATCTGCCACCTAAGCATGTGCGCCTGTGTCACCACATGCACAACCATCAGGTGGAGCACATCGCAGCATCGGATGGGGAGATAAGAGGGTAGGCAATAGAGGGGGCACGGACAGAGGTGTCGTTGGGGGTGTGCACCGAGGCATCAACGACATGCACGGCGCGGCGGGGGGGTTACGCAGATAGGTGCTGGGGCAAAACCAGGCATCAGCGATATGCACGGGCATGCCGGGGTTACCAGAGGCTTGGGCAAACGGGCATCAGCGATATGCACGCGGCCGGGGTGGGGGTACGCAGAGGCGCTGGGGGTGTGCACGGAGATATGGCAATGCGGTGAATGAAACTGGTATGCGCTGCTGGCGATCATTCCCCAGACGCATTATTCATGGGGCTTGCGGGGCATGCGCCCTCTCGATGCACGAGGGCACGTGGGCTGTGGAAACCATGCTTGACAGGGGTGACGCACAGCCCGAGTGGTGCGCCGACCTTGGTATCAGGATTCTTTACTGAGGAGACCTCCGCCTGTACGTCCCACCCCACAATGTCCCCACAGCCTAACTAACGCAATCGGTGGAATGAAGCAGAGCCTCAATAAGGGCAGTCAAAGCATCCGCAGTTTGCGCTCCTGTTGTCCATGCGTGGCCTTGGTCGCAGGACCGGCTGAGGTACAGCAGGCAGCTCACCTCCGTCCATGTGTGGCCTTGGTCGCAGGACCGGCTGAGGTACAGCAGGCAGCTCACCTCCGTCCATGCGTGGCCTTGGTCGCAGGACCGGCTGAGGTACAGCAGGCAGCTCACCTCCGTCCATGTGTGGCCTTGGTCGCAGGACCGGCTGAGGT
>LGRX02016932.1:0-11157 GCA_001247695.2 Cymbomonas tetramitiformis | reverse complement strand
GCCCACTAGCCCTTCCTGTGGATGAGGATGGCCCGCTAGCCTTTCCTGTGGATGAGGATGGCCCACTAGCCCTTCCTGTGATATTGAAGGCACATACGCCTTCCATAGAAAGGAAGGCGCTCAAGCCCTGCCTTTGGAAAGGTTGCCTGGCTAGCACTTCTTGTGGATGAAGATCGCTACAACAGCGCCTATGGATGAGCATGAATATTTGAAGAAGTGATAACCTTCATCTAACCTTTACCACACATTAGCCAATAGGTGAGTCCAGATACATCTAAGCTTCAACACAAGTCTTAACACTCATGGGCTCAAATACAAATTTTAACATTGTTCGTTCACCTATATGGATTATTTCTCAATTGGTTGCTCAATTTATTGTACTTGCCAAGTGTGAATATTTTAAATTAATTATGGAGGTTTCATTTTCTAACAGGTATGCCAGAGTTATCAGAAATCCTCGTGCAGATGTTGTTCATCATGATGATTGTCACGTTGTTCAAGGCGAACAAACCTATATCTGGATTTCAAGCCTTGGGAAGACGCGCAAACCGAGATCCTAATGGCTGGACACAAATGGGTGGAACATGTTTGGCAACTTCTTTTGAAGTTCTCAACGAATGGGTACGAAGTGGGGATGTCTACATTGCTTCGGTCTCTTCGTTGGGGAAGAAGATTGGGCTTCTTCTTGCGCGAAAGGATAGAGATCTCAGTAATAATATGGTCGCCCTTGATTGCAAGTTCTTACTGATTGGGTTGGGTACCTCTGGTCAGATAGCCTTCAGCAACAATGTTGAAAAGGCACTGACAGAAACCTATCCTTTCTACAATGCTCAAGCGCACACAGACTATACTGCCGGTAAGCGATGCAAGTGTTTAGAAGCTTTGCAACTTATATTCATTTTTTTCTTCATATATTGAGTGTACTAAATAATGTTGGTTGTTGGCGCAAAGTGTATTAAATAATGTTGGTTGTTGGCGCAGATGACGGCTATCAATATAAGCCACGGGCTGTATGGTCTATAACTTTAAGCGATGGGAGTGGTTTCATATGCTTTACGAGCACAAGGGGCAATGATGCTGCTACAGTTCGTATCGACGTAAGAAACTTCAACTTCCACGACGAGGAGAAATCCGACGTCGTTAAAAAATACTTGACTGTGGACAAGCAAGCCTGGGCAGAAAGGCCCCTCCAGGTATGCCTCGAAACTTGGAATCTCAACACAACCTAATTCATGCAATGGATCACTTACAAACTCAAAACACCGTATTGTGAGACAACCACATTCTTAGCCCAACTTTGAATACAAACAAAGCTTAATAGCTTAATTCCACCCGATCAAATCATTGCCATGGTCCCTGAACCTTGGTGAGGACACGTTACAATCCATGTTGAAATGATTGACGATCATACCCAACTATGATAAACTAAGCATGCATCACCCAGCTTGAATTGTGAAATATTACCCCTTGCTCACTGAATTTGTGGACTTAAACTGCCCTGTGTGTGCTCTATAGGTACTTCATTGGGACACGGACGACAATCTCCCTATCTGGGACACCAAAAGAGACGAAGAAAAATGCAGTCTATTAAATGTTTGGAAATCCAGGCTGGACCCGTTTACTAGCCCAATGGAGCATGCAACTATGTTATGTGGATTTGTGCAAGAACCATCTGGTGAGCATCACTACGCTTTCCACGACTATTTTGAAGGTACTACATTATTGGAGTTGTTTGGTACCGACAGCGTTAATGAATTAGCGTTTCCAGGTGACACTTTCTTCCAATTCTAATTGTTGTACCATTCTTGTTTTAATAACTACAAACCATGAGCACCTAACAAACTAATATATGCAGGTCTTGGTCCTCGACATCTTGTGGAGTGCCTGAATGCCACCGTCAATGCAATGTCACAAACCAGGGATCTGACTCGCATGGCTACACCCGTCGCCACTCTTTCGCATCGTCTCCTTGGATTAGCCTCCTACCGGCTCTTGCCTCTCACGGAGCTGGCAATCGTAAGCTATGCTGTATCCAAAGGGCATCCATACGCTCCAGAGGGTTTTAATAGACCTTATGCAGCATCTTCATCGAGTCTAAATGGATGGTACCGTCAAAAATATACATTGTCTTTGGTAAATGGGCGCATCACATCAAATACCTCATCTGGAGGTAATACCATAAACATCGACAGAACTCTTCTCGGAAAAGCGATGCCCATTGATGATGAGGTGAACTCACTGCTCCTAAACTCTTCTACCTGAGATTTTCGTACTTTTTAACTTGACAACTTTCTTTCAGCAACCTATGTTGCATGGATGATGAAACCCAATTGCTTAACAAACGACTTATTCTAGCTTTTTGTTGAACAGAAACTGGAGCTTCCATATCACGAAAAATATCCAAAACGGCATATATTTTGTCGTCCCATGAAAAAAGAAGCCAATGCACGAGAGAGAAACAAGAAACGCAAAGAGGCTCCCGAAAGCATGCCTGCACCCGAAGTGTCAAATAAAACGCCCAAGACCTTATCTCGACTTCTAAAAGAGGACATCGGCATCGGACCATGGAGGTATTGCCTATTTTCTCATTCAAGTTTCCGTTTCCTATTCCTTTCCTAGACGTGAGCTTGGTTAGAGGTTGGAAAATAGTTACAGGGTAAGAGCTAGAGCTGGGTTTGTGAATCAAGAGCTTTGGGAGGGGCAAAAATGTGCAAAAATAGAACGAAGCTTTAAAGAGAACGATAGATGCTAGTAGACAGCGAATGCAATGCAGGGTAAGAGGAGATGACCTTGAGCAAGAAAAGGGATTGAACTTGAAGGCAATTTGATTGCAGCTAGGACTAGTGCTAGGATGGAATTGAATGAATGTGCAACTTTCCTAAAGACCTTGTATGCTATGCAGATTCCATGATCCGAGAGAACAAATTCTTCTACAAGAGCAGCACCCGGACGACATCACCAATCCGGCAAAACATCCAAAACCGATTGGTTTTGAATACCAAATTGTTCGAGTTTTCAATAAACACGGTAAATATCTCTTGTCCAATATTCCTATCCATCCTTTTTACCTAATCAAAGCTTTAACTTAACATAACGCTCATTTGCTTTTCAGGTGCCATATCTCAGATTCCGACATTGGGCATCATTGTGAACTTTAACAAGCTCACCCCCATCCTGCAAAAACGAGCCCTTCGTACCAGTTATCACAAGCCCACCGCAGAGCAGTTCAAGAAAACACCTAGCGCCACAATTTTAGGCACGGGACAGCATTATGCCATCTTCTGGTCGTATGACAATGAGTTGACACATATTCACCCCTCACAGATCCCAAATTACTTACTCACCGGCCATCATTTTGCAGAGAACATTCTGCACAATGCTCTGCCTTTTTTCAGAGGAGACGGACAAAGCATGAAGATGGAAGGCCCACTCGTACACCAGCCACTGGATGTCACGCGATTGTCCCTTCAGACTACATCAAGGCCTTGGCAGTGGAAGAAATCAGAGTTCGCAAACTAGCTATCACCACACTTAAAACCCACTTTCACAAGTATAGCATTTCACTAGAGTCGATTCCCGAAGCAATCAAGGATCTCATTAAGGCAGGTCCGTATCAAGGTATTGTGGCAAAACACAAGAGGTGGCTGAACACAAATTTCAAATGTAATCCATTTCATTGATGGAATCATGATTCAACACTGCACATTACTTCTTCTCAACCTAGAAATAGATCAACATCTAGTATGAACTGCCTTGCCAAAACGCATGCAGACATTAGCTCACCAGAATATATCCTAGACATAGTTAACCTTAGTTACCACTTCCTAGCCTTAAAGAATGCTACACATTGTATATAATTTTTGGTCATTACTTACCTCAAATGTCCAAACTGCTTGACTCAATCATATACTTGTCATACTCAGTGATATTCTTGACTAAACTATTTTTCAGATTCCTTTGCTTAGTATTTTGATTAAACTAATAATAACACTACATTGAAACGTACCCTACCTTGATTGCTGGCAATGTTCATAACATTTTTGATAATTAGGCAAACATTTAAATATTTTAATACCTTCATTCAATCTATAATTGATGTACTTGATTGCATTTCATTTCTCATTACCAATATTCCATTCAACTCACTGTATTATCAATATACTATATTGAAATAAGGCCCAATCATTTTGATTATTTTTAACAGCCTAATAATACTACATTCCACAAATATAAAGTACGATTCCGTTGTATCGTGTACACTACCTTCATCTTGCGATATTCGTAGTATCACAAAATTTTGGCTACACATTTGAAGATCTTAATACGGGTTAGTCTACGATGATGCGTTTGGGTCTACTCATTCCTAATTACCAATAATGCATGACACTCGCCTTCCTAAACTTTTTAATTTTGTCGACATTCTTAATTTCAAAAATAGAACCTAATCATTACATCACACCTAACTTTGTAATCTGCATAGAAAATGATTTTTCCCCACATGTACGTTCACGTACCCCCTATAATTTTACCGATGACATCCGAAGGACAACAGCGAATGAGGAGGCTGGACTAAACTCGTCGTTCAACGAGAGGGCTTGACTAAAATGCCTGGGAAACCACGAGATATTCGCTATTCGCACCGACGGTGCCTGAAGGTATTTCAATGTAAGCGGCTGCGATCTTACATATCATTTAGTAAGCGGCTCAGATAGGCGGACATCTCCTCCTCCCCTCACGCGGCGATACACATACTGTCTCAGTGTCACCCTATCCCCATCACAGGTGTTCTCACGCTATCTGTATTTCAATCTGTGGGTATCCCTATCCGGTATCGGTATCGGTATCGATACGGTACGTCAATCGAATGTGTCGCTGTCGTGAAAGCAGACGAGAGGCGACAAGCCTCAAGCGAAGCCGAAGGTTCCGCAAGAATTTTGAGGCTCACTAAAAGCGGTCACACAGCGGGCCACAGCTGCTTAACTACTGGGCCCTCTATATATACGAATATCGCAGGAATAAAAGCTTGCGCTGCAGAGCAAGATGGCTTCAGGTTGTTCTGCCTACAAAGCAATTGTGTGCCGGAAAGAGGACGCACACGTCAAGGCTCTCCAAGGCTCGTGGAGATCATCATCTGCGGTGCATGGCACTCGGCTCAGAATGGTACGAAGCTGCTCTGATACCCGAAAAAATTGTTCAGAAGATATTCTGTTCGAAACATCTCCAAGCAGAACTGCGTGAGCGGGCTGGTGCAGTCCAGAAAGCATATCTTGCGGAGTGTCATGTGCGACTGCTCACCGTGAGAGACAAAGTGCCGCCGTGAATTCATATTTATTGAAAGTTCAATGCACTTAACAGTTAATTATTGCCAACACCACTCTTGAAATCTATGCGCACCCGGAGTTCCACTGCCTCGGCCACCACGAACGACGATAATCAATATCGTGTAACAAAAATATGTGAAATAGTTGATAATCCAAAAGACACAATATTCGATATCGGAAGTCATATAGTTTAAGATAGTGTGGCAACCGTACAACGATATCGCATGATCTAATATAAGTGGACGTTGAACCGAATATCAATAGTTCGCAAAAGCCATTTCTTTACGCGGAACAGAACGCTGGCTCTTGCTTCGAGGTCTAACGGCTTGCTTTTCCTCCTCTGACGATCTTCACTTCGTGGTTCAGGCAGCGTCTTGCAGTTGCGTAGCAGTCGCGCACTGCATCCCCCTGCTTAGCCGACAGTGGACCAGGTCTGGGTACTTGTGTTTGAGCTTGAGTTTGGGCAAACGGTTTCAAATAGTATGGCCGTCACATCTTGGCGTGTCACAGCTTACAGTGTCTATGGGATGGGTGTGAATAGCTGGCGCCGAGGAATTCAAGGAGCGTAAACAGAGCGGTCATGATTGCGGCAAATTCCATCCAAGATATTGTGAATTCTATCCGCTCTGGCGATCGTAGTGCCTCGGAAATTACCGAGGAGTATCTGAGTAACGTAAGGCCCAGATACTGCAGACGCTGTCCCTTTCTTGCTTCGGCTGCAGTGCTTCGCATCCTCCCGACGATTCCCAAATCGTATAAATATGGAGCGAGCCTGCACTTTCAAAAGCCAAGTCATAGTGATAATGCGCCCTTATTTGGCATACGTTCTAACACAGCAAATTCAACTTGCAATGCTTCGAATCGCTTTCCGCGCTTGAGGGCTTCCGCAAGGGACCCAGCTAGACTCCCTGCTAGACGGATCGATGTATTAACTCTCACCTGAATACCGATGCGTGCTGTCATCAGATGGAGAGTATGGAGCCTACAGTGCAGGTACAGCTTCTATCGCTCAGCTCCAGTTTTCAAAGTGCGTTTCGCGTGCACACGCTAGCTGCACCAGTTTCAAGGGGACCAGGAGGACGTCAGTGGGAGGTCGAAGCAGTGGCAGAGAGCGCACCGAGAGCGCACCGAGAGTGCACCGGGCTCTCCCGGCAACAACTTACTCTTGTTAATATCACCTCTCCTTGGTCTGAGCACTCCTGCTGATTGCACTCGACGGGGAATGCAATCCTCTCAAATAACGCTCGCGTGTGCTCCTCGTGTGCTCCTCGCTCGCGTGTGCTCCTCGTGTTGCCCTCTGCAGCTCTCTTGCACCCCGTCGTCCGACCTTGCGACCGCACCCCAAGGGGGTATAGGCCTTTGCTATGTGGGGACGGGGGGTGGGTGTTGTCGCTCGCATATCGGCCTCTGCTATGTGAGGAGGCGGAGGGCGTGCTGCCGCTTGCTCATGCACAGGCCTTTCTCTCCACAAATGCCGATGCAGCTCGGGAGCAAGCTGAAGCAATCGATGCTGCACATGCTGCGGGCGAGTCCTTACCTCCACTGGCGGTAATGCACCGGCCTATTTACTTCGCCTAGTTGGCCTCATCACCCAGCTTGCCCTGTTGGCCGTCGTATGTTATTTGCCTTGCTACTTTCGAATATTTCACTGCGACAACGAGCTATGTTGGTTCTGAATGGCTTGCTGATTGCGGGAACGACCTGGGCTGGATCTGATCGGCTTGTTGGTTGTGTGGACGACCTGGGCTGTTTTTGATTGGCGTGCTGGCTGACTTTGTTTTTTATGGTCCTCTCTGGTTGCTTCTTTCAAGCATCGTCCGTGGTCTGTTTGCATGCCCTATTAATAATGGTCGCGCCGAGATTTTCTGTGCAGGGTGTTCCGATCGCAGTGAAGGACAACATCATCGTGAAGGTGTGCTTGGTCACAAGCAGTCATCAGTCGCGGCGTTCGAGCCTTTCAGCGCGATGTCCGAGCCGTTCAGCGCGGCGTGTGGGCCGTTCAGCTCGGCTTCTCTTCTTTCAGCACGGCGTTCGAGCCTTTCAGCGCGGCTTTCAGTTCTCAGCGTCGCGTCGAGCCCTCAGCGCCGCGTCGAGCCCTTAGCGTAGCTCCGGAGCACTTTTATCTTTGATTCTGTTCCTCTGAGTGTTTCCTTACCCTCGTGTTCCCGCCTTGTCCATCGGTTGGTGTTGGTGTTTTTATATTCTGCCCATATTTAAGGGCAGCGCTCATCGCGCGCTGGGTGCCGCAGGAAACTATCACGTCGTGCGGGTCGCGTATTCTAGAGGAGTATGTGGCGCCGGTGAGTGCCCCCCTTCCTCACGTCGTGTGGGTCGCGTATTCTCGAGGAATATGCGGCGGCGCCTATGAGTGCCCCCCTTCCTCACGGATGGATTTCTAGGTGTGCTTTGAAGCTTGTGCTGCAGCACTAACAAAATCTGCTGTCACGTGATCGTCGGCCGAGCCGATCACGATTCTCGAGATCTTGCTTTCACTTCGGTTGGCCCTTTCGACTTTGCCATCGCATTTCGATTTGCACTTCTGATGATATCGTCAGCCAACTCGCGAGTCGCGACTGCAATCGTGTTCGGTTGACGGTTCGTTGACGAATCGCAAACCCCACAGCCCCCCCGTTTGTGGCATGGCATATCGATATGGCATGCAATGGCATATGCTGGCACCTCATGGCATGGCATCGTGGCATCGTGGCATCGTGTCATGCAGTCATCATGCGACATCGCGATTGGTGTTGTGGCTCTTGTAGTCATCACACAACACTGCGATTAATGTTTTGATTTATATTAAGGCAGTAAGTTATTTGCCCAAATTCGCGCTAACGAAGAGCATGGGCTCTGATCGGCGGACTGATAGCCCCAATATTTTGCCTGCCACATCACGCACAGTCCTCCGAATTCCCGCACTCTCCATGAGACTCAAATATCTTAAATGGCTTCGCCAGGGCGAACCTGACAGCGGCTATCTGGGGGAGATGCTGGCAGTACGACTCCACATGCGTGGCCAAGTTGAAACAGGCCGGGGCCGTGATCGTGGGGAAAACAAATATGGACGAATTCGGCATGGGCAGCACTACAGAGTCCTCTGCCTTCCAGGTGCCGCGCGCCTCCACTCCCCGGACCCCGCAGGGGTGTGGTACCCGGTACGCCCGGCTGCAGCGAGAATGAGTTGTTGTCATGGCCGCCACGGCACGCCAGCATGCGACCCTGCACGCCCAAACTCCAACAGAGTGACTCTTCGGGAGGTGCCACCGCCATCGTCACACCGTGACATGTGCACTTCTCAGTGCCGGCCACTGCTGTGCAGGAGTGTCCGCCTGAGACCACTCCCCCAGAACCCGCAGCGCCTCCCCCGATGAGCCTGTTCCTCACAGCTCTGGTTCCTGTGGCGGAGGCGGGGGGGGGGCGTTGGGCGGCACAGATCACTCGCAACCCTTGGAACCCGGATCGCGTCCCCGGGGGCTCTTCTGGGGGATCCGCAGCTGCGGTGTCTGCCGGCGAGGTACTCCGCCCTTTATCACGGCTTTACACACCGAAAATGACGATGACGCATTGGCCCTGGTTCTGGGCTGCGACGCACTGCACCCTGCAATAGCATACGAAAAAGACCACCCGGCGCCACCTGTCAGCTTGCCGCATGCATTGACGCGTAGCGCGCGACACGTCTGGAGACCTGCAGCTTCGCAACTGCAGTATGTGGCGACTTCCGCGGCCGCCCGCGAACATCAGCACGGAATGATCCTCCCTAGGCGCTGCCGGTATGTAGGGCATGCTCATCGCCGAGGCGCGATGTACACACAGGCAGGAAGCTGGTCAGAGCCTCGCAGCTGTGAGCCAACGCCTGTGATTGGGGGGAGAGTGCGGATGTGGTGGAGCTCGCGGTGCAGTGCGTAGCGGCTTTGGGGAGTGACACCGGAGGCAGCATCCGGCAGCCGGCATCGTTCTGTGGAGTTGTTGGCCTTAAACCGACATACGGGTGCGTTCCAAGTGGGCGCGATGACCGTGGAAATATCTGTGGCGTCACGAGAAACCATTGGGGTGCAGAGGAGGGGAAGGTCAGCCGCGGGAAAGCTGCGGCAGGTCTGTTTCTGACGACTTGTGTGCGCTGAGGGTCTGAGGGACGAACACGTGGCAGCCAGCAGAGATTCCGTGGCCCCTACGCCGTTCAATGGCATAGTGTGGGGGGCGGGTTATGCAAGCAGTGCCGGCGATGAGGGCAGCTTGCGGCCTGGTGCAACCTGGACGTGCGCCGAGCGCCGCTGCAATAGGCTTCTCACCGCCAGTAGCTGAGCTTGGTTGCTGAGGCGTAGCTAGCTTGGAGGCATCCGAACTGATGGATCTCGATGCCGATCGATGATCCGACGGACGCATCTGAGCAGCCTTGACTGCTGACTGGCGTAGCATGAGAGAGACGTGGGGGAGGGGGGAGGGGTGGCGAGGCAGACGTGTGTCAAGGTACGGGCTGGTCGCATACTCATCCTCCTTAGACGCGATTGGGCCGATCAGCAATTGCGTGGAGGACGCTGCGCTGGTGCTGCAAGCCATCGCCGGGCACGATCCCGCAGATTCCACCTCTGCTGACGTGGCGGTGAGCCTCGCGCTTCTCCCTCATCTTCGAGATTGTCTCCACCTCGCGCCTTGGTGCGGCGTCAGTCCATGCCAAGTCCCCGGGCACCAATTGTCAGAACCTGGCTGGTAGCTACAGGGGGCGGTGTAGGGCTGCGTGACCAGAGCGGGGACTTTTTAGGGTTGAGGAAGAGGGCAGGGGCAGTGTAGATTGAGGGATGGGGTGGGGGGCAGTGGCGTGGCTGTGTAGGGTTAAACGATCAGGGCGGGGCTGTGTAAAGTTGAACAACCAGGGCCTCCCAGGGTGGGGGCTGTGTAGGGTTGAACGACCAGGGTGGGGGCTGTGTGGGGTTGCATGACTACGCCCAGTAGTGAAGTGTTGCGTGATATCGCCGGTCGGGGTGGATGACTACGCTTTCAGGTGGGGGATTACACAAGTGGGTTGATGGCTGTGGACGATATGGGCAGCCGGCCGCTGGAGGGGCAGTGCATCGGACTAATTTCACAAACCATGGGCGAGGGCGTTGAGGTGAAGCCCCGTACAGCTAATGCTACGTAATATATTAGATATGCCTAATGGACGTAATTTATTACAAAAAAATATTTCAGCTGGCATTCCTCCACGGTTCCTTATTTAGGGTTCTAGGGTTCTAGGGTTCTAGGGTTCTAGGGTTTGCACGTAAGCAGATTTGGAATGCGGATACGATTGGGGCGTTGGGTGGAGGGCGCATGCAGGCTTCAGTGCGGGAGCAGGTCAACGCCGCGGCGAAGCACCTGGAGTCCCTCGGGGCCACCATCAAGGAGGCGCGCCCCCCTCGGCGGCCACTTGTCATCCAAGTGATGTGTGCTTCTGTGCGGGAACAACGCGCTGCGTCCGCCGTGCACCCGAGCTTCATGGCAGCTTCCCTTGCTCGCTTCTGTCGCGCACTTCTGAGTGCTGCCCGGAGGGTTGGTCTGTCCCAGGTGTCCTTGCCGACCTTCGAGCTCGGTCTGCCTGCATACTATGTCATTGCCCCCTCCGAGGCCTCCTCCAATCTGAGCCGATATGACGGCGTGCGGTACGGGCCCGGCTGAAACGGCGACGCATTCGCTGCCGAGGGCCGCGAGCCACAAACGCTATGCAAAGTTGACTCAAGTGTGAGCCAGCTTCGCGGCCCGCCAGGCGCACGAACTGTACAGGGGGCACGACGGCCCGCCAGGCTCACGAACTGTACAAGGGGCATGACGGCTCACCAGGCACACACAAACTGTACAGGGG
>LGRX02016930.1:17103-27576 GCA_001247695.2 Cymbomonas tetramitiformis | reverse complement strand
CCTCGCCCCATGTGGAGCATCATGCGGTGAGGAGTGCCTCGCCCCATGTGGTTGCTGTAGCGGCGAGGTGTGCCTGCTCGACACAAGTGAAGCATCATGCGGTGTGGGGTTGCAAATGGAGGGCATTGCCTTGGAATGAATTGAGTTGATGTGTTGGGCAGTAGAGCTGCCGCTGAATCTCGGTTTATTCTCTAGGACTTGCGCCACATCAGAGTCGATGTTGTTGCGCTCCTCGAGAGCTCTTTGTTCTCTGGAAGTGCGGGGACCGTCATTAGATGGGGTAGCTGAGGAAGAACGGAGAGATGGCACTCGAGCTGACGTGGTGATGTTTGTTTCCACCATGGTGACTACCGTGTCGATGTTGATCCTGGCAGCACACAGCGAGCTGTACTCTTAGCTGTTGACAAAAGGTTGTATCACTGTGACATATGCCAGGTCCACATGCGCCAGCTATCATCACCGTGACGTCGGGCAACCATAAGTGGGGTACGAGCTCAGGTTGTCATAACCATGACGTGCGGCACCCCACAGGTGGGGTACGAGCTTAAGTTATCATAACCGTGACGCGGGGCACCCATAAGTGGGGTACGAGCTCAGGTTGTCATAACCATGACGTGCGGCACCCCGCAGGTGGGGCATGAGCTTAAGCCGTCATAACCGTGACGCGGGGCACCCATAAGTGGGGTACGAGCTCAGGTTGTCATAACCATGACGTGCGGCACCCCGCAGGTGGGGTACGAGCTTAAGTTATCATAACCGTGACGCGGGGCACCCATAAGTGGGGTACGAGTTCAAGGTAAAGGCTTACTACGAGCAGACGAGCCCACCTGACACTGCTGGAACCATCCGCAGTTTCGCGACGCTTCTGTTCCGCCTAGTATCACCCCCCAGCGAGCATCAATCTCACCACCCTGGCCCCCGAGCCTAGGTTAGAGCAAGCCGATTTCGGGATTCGCGACATATATTCTGCATGTATTGAGAATTCGGCGTCGTCTGCGGGCTCAGGCACGTGTCTCCGAATGGAGCGCGATGACGTGAACAGGAAGAGCGCTCTTCGGGCAAAGCAAAGCTGCGTCCGCAGGAAAAGACAACGAAAGGCACGCAGTGCGTCGATATCTACAGCATTCTAGATCGGAGCTTTAGCAGAGAGCAACACCGAAACCGGGAGGAGGAGCGCTGCCGGGTACATGCTACACGACGGAGCGCACGCTGCGAAGCACGGCGTGTGCGAGGATAGTACATAGCGGGGTACATGCTATACGACGGAGAGCACGCTGTGGGGCACAGGCTGAACAACGGGGAACATGGTGCATGGCAAAGGATGTAAAGGTATGCACGTACTGCACTCCGGGCTCTCCTCATATCTGCAGCAGGCCCGAGCGAGCAAATCCTTTCAGAAACGATCGACGAGAGAAAAAGCAGCACCTGGACAAGGCTCCCACAGGGAGCAACTGCAGTGGAGTAACCACGGGAGAAGCAAGGACCTTCGAGCACGACTTCGTAGGTTTCATCCTCCTCCAAATGCTCCACGAAACTGCCCCAGAAATATATTGCAGCCTCAGAAGATTGTCCCACGAGGTGCCAGGCTCGGCGAATGACAGGACGGGTGGTTAGCGCGTGGGCTCTTAATGGTTTATCGCAGTGCCCATGGCAGCAGATTCGCCGAAGATTGCTCTCGAGTAATTGTGCTGATCAAAGCAGAATAACACGCAAGAGGTGCAGTTGCGCAAGCATTGCAAGAAATTTTCTATTCGAATCTTGAGTTTTGAGCGTGCATCTCGCACCGGTGTCGCCCGACGAGTTTCTCCCGAGAATCTCCTTTCTTCTTCGCAGTTAGAGGGGTGAAGTAGCGCTTCATCTGAGCAAGATAGCCACGCCAAGCAGCGCAAAATATAGTTCAGGCCCCCAGATGTTTCTCGCATCGATGTCTGTCAATCAGACCCTTCCTTCTGGAGAGAGCAAAGAGGTGCCATCGGTTTGTTTGCCTTCAGGCATGAGCAGAGAATACTGGGCGACAAGAAACATTCCCAAATACACAGAGAAGCGACGGGAAAGCAAACATACAGATGAATTGAAATGTGTGCCTCTATGCCACATGGCTGTAGGGTGCGTGCTTCATGCATTGAAACTTTGAACCAGTAGTACAAAGGAATGTCAATAATGTAGTTACGTGTAGGAAAGTGTTGGTTCGTCAAGCAACCAAAAGGCAGAGAATCGAGGAATGTTGAAGTGAAAACTCGGATAATTAGTGCGGAAGCAGGTCACTTGCCCTCTTTTCTTTATCATCCAGACGGTCAAACTTCGCCATAACTTGATGGTAACTCATGTTGACACGTTCAACACAGCAAGCTAGGCTACAGAGTCTTCGTGAGGTAAAACAGTAAAAATTTCTCCCTAGAATATTCTATGTTCTTGAAGAAATACGATTTTCAGCTTCTTCTCATGTTTTCAGCGGTAAAGAGGTAGAGTGTGTGAAGAAAGCGACCAAAGGTTTTCAAAGCAGTGTTCGAGAAAAGAACACATAATGGCTTGACTCGTGAGGGAAAAGTAAAGAGCTTGTCTTATTGTCGTTGCGCGTTCTCAATTCGGAATCAATCTGTGTTTGTTGCGGTGCTTCGTGACTCAGTAGCCAGCCATTGAATATGACCATCGGTGTGTAAAGTCTGCCCTCAACGCTCTGTCAGCACATTTCGTTCGGGTGCTTGGGAGCGATGCTTGGTCCTCCTGAACTTCTTGCTCCAGTTTTCTGAAGAGCTCAAGACTTAAGACTAGAGCTCTACTGTACAGCTACAGTTGAACACAGAACAGTATACTTCTTACTTGCACTTCGAGGAGAGGAGATTTTGGCGATCGACAGGTCAAGATCGATTTCCGATCGATCGAGCGATCTGCATTGGTTCAAACGAAAGCTCTCACCGCGTGCAGAAAGAATTCGTCCTCAAGACCGTCACACGACAGCCGAGCGACAGGGCAGGGCGAGGGGACAGACCGAGACCCTCACATCAGGTCATCGCCAGGACCAAATACATCTTACAAGTATCTAGAGCTCTAAATTATGAGTGGATCATTACTGTACAAACAACGTTTCAGCAGCAACAAAAAAAAGAGTTCATTGTTGTCATTTTGTGCAACTATCTCTTGATATTTTTGTGTTTTTGGCATTGTGGCTAAGAAACCAATTGTGTACGCCGCCTGGCACTCCTCTTTAACCTTGGAGTGTGGAACTTGGCAAAGAAGTACAGTCTTCTAGCCTCGCTCTCTGAGAATACCCACATTAATTATGCCTCTCTCGCGAAACGTTGGCCGCAACTGATGAGTAATAAAAGACAGAGGGAGAAGGAAACCGTGTGGGGTGAACCACTGCCTTGTTTAAGCTTTCCTGAGTTTCAACGCGAGCTCCCCTCGATAAACTCAACTCAGACGGCCGACCTATCGGATGTTTACACCGTTTATCGTAGCTTGCGCGAGTCTGGACTTTGGAAGGTAATTTTCGCGAAGATTGAGTTTTATGTTGGTTTTTGGTGAAGCCAATGCCAAGACGGTATGTCCGAGCGATCTTCCTGAAGGAGCTCAGTGAGCGTATGCGCCGTTTGTGTACTTCAGGAAGTGAATACGCACTTCAGTGAGGCTCTTCGTTTATTTTACCTGTCTTGTTTGCCTCAAGATCCGGTGGAACACTTATCTCCAGGAAAGGTCAGTCTCTCTCCGGCCGTTGCTGCTACAGGCGCCAATTTAATCACTGTTGAAGGCGCCCTTTTTTGTAGTTTGGCGCTTAACATCCAAGTCATTTTTTCCAGCGGCTTGTGATAAGTTATTTGTGTTGTCGCATTTGTCCATCTTTTGTCGAGGTGTGATTTTTCAAAAGAAAAACTGTTATTCGGTCAATGTCTTGCACAGGTAAGTTCTGGAGACAAAAGGCCCAAGCACTGGGAAGACGAAGTTGACTTTGACGATGAAATTTTGGTATGGGGGGAACCGAGCCTCGAAACTGTACCCGCTCTATGTCTATCAACATATGCAAGGAAACGTTTTGCACGTGACTTGTCCCAGATGCAAGTATATCAAGTTGCGATAAGCCTGGTTTTCTTTGGCCGATCCTTCAGCTGCTTCGCCTGAGCTTTTGGAAGTGGCGGCCGCTTCCTCCAGGCTACAGAGCCGAAGACTTCACTGGAAGATCCCACCAATCGTGAGGTAAATTTTCGAAGTAATCTACGCTTCTGAGTGATCCACCTATAAAAATACCTTTGAAGAAGCGGGCTTGAATTCCCTGCCAAATCGCTCTTTCAACCTTTCAGCCCGGGTGGATGTCAAGCCCGAGGCTGAAGGGCTTGCATTTTTCAGGAGGATACCTCAACGGCTGATGCCGTGATGGCCCAGGACGCGTCCTCGACCTCTCCGAGTAAGCCGCCACCCACTGCTGCTGACGCCGCCGCAGCGAGCAGCAGGAGTGAAACCTCTTGGGCGCACCCGACGATTACTGTGCCCTTGAACACGAGCAACGTGAACCTGACTCCATCCCGGTATCTAGCTATTCTTACGAATTCCCCTGAAATGTTTTGCACGGTATTTTGCAATCGCATGCCCCCGAAGGCTTCAGCTGCAACTTTTACAGAAAGAACTTTTATCAGCAGGTGTTACTCTCTCCCCCTGGGGGGCTGGGTATGGTCACCTGTTACATCTTCCCTCACTTTCCACTTGCCACAAAATTGCGTTCTGCACTTGATTTGCAGGTTTTACTTTGGTGCCTAATATTCAGTCACAGAGATTTGTGCCGGTGAAACAGGATCAGCTCGTTGTTCACCCTGTGTGGCGATTTGCCCTGCTTTGAGAAGCGAGTCACCTTGGTGAGCTTGATCGAACCCTCACTCGAATTCCCATCTGCGCTGTGCACCTCTCGGAGTGAAAGTGCGTGGAATCAAGAGACGCAAACGAATTTCCAGTTACCGCAATTTCAGGCCACATATTCAGCATGCAAATCTTGGCTTTCAGAGTGCAAAGAGGTGCGAGGCGCAAAGGTGGTGTCGCCATGAAGGCCGAGGGAAAGGAATATTTAAGGCAAAAATATAGAAGTAGCCCGATACCTTCGCTTCGGGAGCCAGGGCATTCTTGTCGGTCGAAAGGGGATCACTGCTCGGGGCAGGCATCTCGGTTTAGGGTTTTGGCTGTGTTGAAACAGTGCAATGCTTGATGGTTGGTGCAGGCATTCGTGGACGCAAATGCTTTTGTCACCTTCAGTTACGTTTATAACTTCATGCATCCGCCAGTGGAAGCGCCTGAGGATGATGAAGACCAAGTCGACCCCACCCTCACTCAACTTGAGGAGCTCACAAAGAAGCAATAATGGATACAAGGAGGACCGAAAATGTGCTGCTTTGTTGCACTAAACAACGTATGCAAAGCACGAAGATCGATTGGCAGACGCCGTTTTCGGAAAGTGTCTTGCTTCCTTCCTGCCATGTCAATTTCGTTCCCGCTTTCTTTAAGGCAGTATCTGATCTAAGCGATGGAAAGAACACTTGCACCTCAATAAGTTGAAAATGTAAGTGCATTCATGCCGATGCATGCGCGGACTGCCATACCTTGCACATAACCATGGGCATACATCTGGCCATTTACAAGATACAGTCATGTTCACTCTGCAGCCAGTTTGGAAGCGTCTGTGAGGATTTCCAAGCACTTGCAACCCGAGGCCTCTCCGCCCTTTACTGTGGACCTGGCAGCCATATGCTGCCTTGTCAAGGTATGATCGTTATGTATAGTACGCAAGTGCATTATTGCATTGGAGAATGTGACTTGAAGGCGTGGGCAGGAAGTGAATAACAACATCCTTTTCGCACAGTTTATTGCTTTGTTGATTTATTTCATTGCCCCCAAGTGTAGCAGCTTGATGAAGTGGTTTCCTGGGACACAAAATTATGATGTGTTGCTTGCAATTGTCGCATGGGTTGCTTTGTATGTAGTGTCATTTGGAGTCTGGCATGTCGTGATAAATGGACGAAGTGACACGTGAACAGCATACCTATATATACATATCACATATTCCATTTGTTTATTGATCCCCTCACAATTGATATCATCTTCCCGGTAGAGCACCTGGTTCGGCAGTTTATAGGGTCGCCATAAATGTATATTGCATGATCTTAAGTATTTGCTAGGGATGTCTATTCCCGATTTATTTTTGTGCAGGGCGGACTTTATGATGGCACACCACAACGAGCCATTATTATCTAAACTAAGGCTCCCCATCGGATCTAATTTTTGGTATCGATAATTTTCGATATCCGGAAAATGGTATCATTAAATAATCGATTATGCGTACATTTATATACCATCGTGTGTGATGTGTTGATCTGTTGAATATGGAACATCAAAAAGTCCACAATCGATACTTAGAGGCACCCTTCCGATAATCGGTCATTAAAACGATATATCGGTTATCGGAAATATCGATGGGGCGTGCATGAGGGAGCGAGCTTGGCTCGATTTGGGTTTGTAGAAATCGCCGTCGGCGGCTTGAAAATCTCAACGGGGTGTAGGACGTTTGCATTTAAGAGCCAAAGCCGCGGTCGGAAGACAAGTTGCATTTCGGCTACGGTGAAACAAATTGTTCATGGCTTTGTTATCATTTTGACATATCGCATGAACAAAACCTAGTTTTCAGGTCTTTCGTAGCTGAATTCCGACTCGGCGCGCAGCCCGCATTGCCAGGCCTCGATATGCGCAATCGTTCCGGTGCCTCATAACTTCCACAACCATGTGATATTGTTAAACATCGTTTTGATGTATCATGCGCCCACACTGCCATTGGCATGCAATGTGCCGGTGGGTACGACGGCTATGGCATCTCGAATGTGATAGGCCATGCGTATATGATAGATAGCATGAACTGAGACGTAAGAGATGCAGAACAATGACATGTATGGTACTATGACATCGTGGCAGTATGACAGTCTGGCATCGTGTCAATATTCGATAGAGAGAGATATAGAAGTTCCGAGAAAATGACAAGTATGATAGTATGACACGATAACAATATGTCATCGTGACAGTATGACACTCATCTGGCACCGTGTCGGAATTCGACAGAACGAATGTGATTCAAGATCGGGATTGGAATTGATGAAGAATCGATATGCGATTGGAAGATTTAAATTTGTACATTTCGGGTCACGGACTTGTGTTGTGACAATTAATAAAGGTGCAGACAGAAACATCGTCGGCCTTCAGAATTAAGTTTACAATGACTATCTAACATTTCGTTCAGTGCATTATATGATAAAAAGATCTCGTTTCGTTGGATCAACCAAAAAGACATGAATTGTAGTGAAAACATACTGTCCACGGGCACATGCAACTTTCTAGATCGGAAAGTGCGTGAGCTATGAAATGCACAACAAATTTGTCACAAATAATACTAAGAGTGCGGGAATGCCCAAAAGATGGCACACGAGATGAAGACAACCGAACAGATGCAGGGGCAGGGTTCTTACACCTGGGACTCCCTTCACTCTGACGGACTAACCGATCTCTGCATTTTTATTTTGTTTTTGTGGACTTATTCAAGTCCACCACGAGGAGGAGGGTGACTGTTGACTGTGAAAGTGCTTGAGAATTTCCATATATTGTTCAGAGGCTATACGACTGTTCTAACAGATTTCTTTGACGCGGATAATAGGTGTTCCAGCTTGTATGCTGCAGGAGAAAGGACACGGTTGGATCATTTTAGCTGTGCAGGAATCTATGAATGGTGTCAGTATCAAATAAAACGGGAGCACGACACACCGGCGCATCCTGACTTAAACTAACAAATGCAATGCACAGTGGCACCAATCAGTTTCTCTCAATGTGGTAGTGGCGGCAAGTTTTCACATTCATCATTCTCGGCCTAGGTGTAGGATCCCAATCGGTGTGCCAAATGGCAATCCAGAAAGTGACTGTCTGACATGGCATTATTTGCCGACTCTGCCAAATGTTCGCCTTGCAGCAAATGAAACTTTTGGAGTATGTCATCTGCATTGTGAATACACTGCTTCTCTAGCCATCCGTTTTGCGCGGATGTGTGACCCGTGTACTTGACTAAATACTCAACTTGTCCTCGACGGCCAACCCGTTCTGCCATCACGCAGTCCACGGCGTAGATCTCATCACCATATGCAGTATTTGCCACCGGGTGTGGAGGCATGAGCGACCCTTTTAAGGTATATCGTCTCGTCATGTTGAGCATCTGCTTGATGCCTACACCTGTACTTTCAGCTCCAAACGCCCCCAAAAATCTGTCTTGCTTGAAAGCTGAGTTGTGGTCCATCATATTGTCCATCTGGTCCATCTGGTCCATCCGGTCTATCTGGTCCCTCTCCTCCTCGGCATTCATCGCGGGAGTGAACATTCGAGAGAACTGCCGCTTACGCATCGATTGCTTCATATCCTTTAATTGCGCTGCGTACATTGAATTCATCATCTGAACCCAGCAGCCATGGCACATCCAAACCTGCGCATTAAGTAAGGTGCAGCCTTGAAAGGACCCACGATTCTAAGCGAATAGGAAACAGATTCTGCCGAAGGGGGTCGGCCCACACACCCCAAACTGGTTTGAAACGCGGAAAGCGGGCATAATACAACACATTGAAGTCCCCCAGGGGAGGGCAGCCACATGGATCAAGGGTTGACGGGTCGCAAGCGATAATGGTCAACGGAAAATAGGTAAATCGTAGCAATGATCAACGAACTAGAAGCAACACGTAGCGATGATCAACGAACTAGAAGCAACACGCAGCAATGATCAACGAACAAGAAGCAACACGCAGCAATGATCAACAGACAAGAAGCAACACGCAGCAATGATCAACAAACAAGAAGCAACACGCAGCAATGATCAACGAACAAGAAGCAACACGCAGCAATGATCAACGAACAAGAAGCAACAGCAGCAATGATCAACGAACAAGAAGCAACACGCAGCAATGATCAACAAACAAGAAGCAACACGCAGCAATGATCAACGAACAAGAAGCAACACGCAGCAATGATCAACAAACAAGAAGCAACACGCAGCGATGATCAACGAGCAAGAAGCAACACGCAACAATGATCAACGAACAAGAAGCAACATGCAGCGATGATCAACGAGCAAGAAGCAACACGCAAGAATGATCAAACAAGAAGGAACACGCAGCAATGATCAACGAACAAGAAGCAACACGCAGCAAAAATCAAAGCAGTGAGGATGAGAAAAACACAGCCACACGATGCTCACTCAGAGCCCTTCCTGCTCGGACAGCCTGTGCCCACTCAAGCAGCATGTACCTCATTGAACATTGCCGTGCTCTGCCTCTGCGCTTCATTGGAACGCGGTGGGCCCTCATCCGGCTTCCAAAGTATTTCGGGTTCATCCGTATTCTCGTCCAGTGGCGTGGGAGGCGTCGTCACGAGATTGTCGCGCTGGCGAAGGGGTTCCTTGTAGTGGTAGTTCACGGTGTGGTGCATATACGCAGGGGCAGGGTCGTTCAGAGCATGCCAGAAGGTTGGCTTCTGTGTGGCATATGTCTGCCGCATCAGCTCACTGATCACCTTGTTGCGGGGGCCTCGCCACTCCGAGCTTGACCAAAAGTTGGGCTCGCTCCGAACCTGTACCAATAGCCGGCGCCCCAGCTCCTTAAAAGCTGTGCAAAGCTCCTGATGCATCAGCCGCGTCGGAGGGAGAACAGAAGGGCTGGACTTCGGGGTTTGTGTGTGGTAGACATAGACGCTGATTGCAGCGCTGGGAGGAAGACGCCCTGTGCACTGGTAGGGTACTGCTTGTGGGTGACAGCGACACTGATTACAGCGATGGGAGCAAGAGACCCGATGTATAGGTGAGGATCCATATGTGGTTTGATGGCAACACTGGCTACAGCAGTCGGTGGAAGAGGGCCTATACGTAGCTAGGTGCTGGTGCGCGATGACTGATATAGACGCTGCTTACGGAAGAGGGAGGAAGACACCCGGTATGATGCAGGGTCTGTGTCTAGTCCTGTTTTCTCGAGGGGGGTTGAGCGACCAACACACATCAATGCTTTCCAAAGAGAACCAAGAAAGCGGTCAGCCTCGGATCGTCCATGTATGCAGGTAATCCACGACACGAAGGCTCTTGTGATTGGGCATTGGCCTGCCTGCTGGAGAGGCTCTTCGTTGGCATCCGCCAGCTCCGCCTCTTCTCCTCCCACCGCAGTTTCCTTCGCAGGGCGTGCTCGCTGAGCCTTGCCCTGTGACCTCCCCCCACAGACGTTTTCATCTTATTATATGGTAACAAAAACAACCGACCGTGATTTAGAACCGCCATAATCCGAGTGGGTCAGAAGACCCGTGCAAGTGCGGGAGGTTGCAACACAGGACTCCGGATGTCCTGGCGAGCGACTTGGCAGCCAAGGTGCAGCTGCAACCACCCTAGGGGTAATGAGGGCAGTGAGCGCATGCATGCTTGACGCCGTCATTGGT
>LGRX02016930.1:0-14087 GCA_001247695.2 Cymbomonas tetramitiformis | reverse complement strand
TTCGTCTCTTGCTTCATTCTCCGCCGACGCTGCACCTGATTGGCCCGCGCCCGAATTGGACTCAGAGGGAGACGAACAGCAGGCAGCGGGCACGCCACGCGGGATACAACACCTAGCGCCAGCTGGCGCGGTGAAATTCCATATTCCATTGTGCATGAACTCCAAAGCACCCGTATCCACACGGCCAAGACCGCAGCAGGCCGTGGCATGCCAGCATTGCTCTCTCACGCTGCTTGTCACACCAGAGCGACGGACGGGCGCTGGCTCTAGATTCCGGGGGTTGCACCGTCGTATGGTGTTGGCACCATGTGACACTGCCATATGGCGTCCTCGCGCGACTAGGACCCGCTGACTCGGCTTGTGCTTGTCACAGCTGACCCCGAAGTGAGGAGTCGCTGAGCGAACTCCCTACAATACACTAAAATGGAGACAATCGCTCGAAAGATAGTTCCCAAAGTATTTTCTCGATATTGGTCAGAATATCTGCGTAATGAGACTTGATGTTCACCGTGAGATCGGAGTGACGTTGGAATAATATCCGGCGTCTGAATCATTCCGAACCACCGTCCCTGAGCCCACACCTTGGCTGATGCGCTGAAACCCTTCACTTCAGCGCTGTAGCCAGGGGCAGACACATTTTGCAGTAGACGTCTCGGTTCGAGATCGGACTCTGCGCTAAGCGCATGTGTGTCTGAAAGGTTCACAGACGTCTGACTTCCAATTCACATTCAACTCTTCTGCATTCTTCTGACCCGAAATGTTGGAAACTGTGATTCCACGATAATGTCGTAGCGCGCACACACATGGGAAGCCACAATGACGTCGTAGCACACACACATGGGAAGCCACAATGACGCCGTAGCGCACACACACAGTGGGGAAGTTTAACACGTCAGAAGGGTGATTAACACACCACACGCCACAACATGTCAGCGCACACACAGGGGAAGCCGCAATGACGTCGTAGCGCACACACATGGAAGCCACAATGACGCTCGTAGCGCACACACACCACAAGCCACAATGACGTCGTAGAGCACACACACGACAAGCCACAATGACGTCGTAGCGCACACACACGACAAGCCGCAATGACGTCGTAGCGCACACACACAGGGGAAGTACTTCCCGGGGAGGAGAGATTTCTGTGACAGTGGCGGTGCTTATAAGCACCAATTTTCAACAACAAACCTTTGAGTACCTCCAAGGAGGTGGTCGGTGCTTCCCAGCTGGAATCTGGGGAGCTGAAGAGTCAGCCCAAACTGCAGGGGCTCATGCCGACCTGCAAGCTCCTTTACCCGAGGGAGTGGCGGGCGTGGGTAACTTTTTTAGTTGGTAGACTCGGAGCCCGAAAGTACTCGCAGAATGATGAAGTTTGTATTTTCGCAAAGCTTTCAAAGCTTTCCGAAAGACCTTTCACATTCACAAACTCAGGCGATGGTGTGCAGGCCGTTCGATGCCTTGCATCTCCCGTCGTTTCAAGTGTCGCTCCACATCACTCTGTGATGTGTCCGATGTCCAAATGTCTTTCCATCTCCCCAACCTCTTCAACTTCCGTGACGTCACGGTGACTAGTCATGACGCAGGCATTTCATGCCGTCAGACTTTTGAGACTCTGTCTCACCCCCCACGGTTCAGGTTGTCGCAACGCGAGCAATCAACACTCAGGAAAGTCGTACTGCCGGATTCATCGGAACTCCGTCCCGAGGAAAATCCCCCAGTGGGCAAAAACCACAAAAATTTCAGGAAAAAATCGTCGGGCCCTCAGTTGGCCTCGGGCTCAACTTTTAGGGTCAGAAATTCCCTCCCCCGTACTTCCAGCATAATTGCGAAATAAATTTCTCAATTATCCACATAAGTACTTCCCGGGGAGGAGAGATTTCTGTGACAGTGGCGGTGCTTATAAGCACCAATTTTCAACAACAAACCTTTGAGTACCTCCAAGGAGGTGGTCGGTGCTTCCCAGCTGGAATCTGGGGAGCTGAAGAGTCAGCCCAAACTGCAGGGGCTCATGCCGACCTGCAAGTTCCTTTACCCAACCGGCTGGTGCTTCTGCTCCCAAATGCCACACAGGCAGGCCGGCACAACTCTGTGTTCCTTTCACACCTTGGTACACAATCTCACAATCCTACTGCAGGCAAGCCTGAGTGGCAGCTCCAGCCTCCACACCTTCTCTCTACCACATTCTCGGAGCCTGACCGGCCCTTCTTTTCAACCACCCCTCACCTTCTGACATTAACACAAGTCCTCCCCTTCATAGGCACGTCCCACAAATCAAGTCTCTCTCTCAAACCAACTGCACCATCCAGCAAAACAAGCATCAATTCCCCCCACTGCTGCAACACAGAATTCTAATAGCAATATGCACTACACCCCGCAATCAAGCACTTTTCCCCGGACAATTGCACCATCAACTAGGCAAGCAATCAAAGCACATCGAAAGTTCACAAACATATTTTCAAGTTAATAGAACAATCTTTTTATAAATTCAAAGAGTAAAGTGATATTTCACCAATACCAAACCAGACTTACTGTCCATTTTCTCATACAATCAACTTTTGAACTACCTTTCTAAAGGTCCAAGAAACAATCTGTGTCCACAAAGTACTTTTCATCGAACTATTTTCTCATTAGTGCTCATCTACACTTCACGTGCCCGTCATCCCGGTTGCACACCATCTTACTGCCGTCGTCCCGGCTACCCGTGTCCTCATCTTCACTTCTCGCAGCTCGCTTGCCCGTGCTCGGGCGACTTGCAGCCCCTGCAAACGTGAATAAAGCCGCAGTCTTTTCCCTTCTTGCATCCTTCCTTTTTCTGAAAGAAATCACAAATCCCGTCCTTCTTTCCTTTTTCTACTCCTTTGTGTCCTTTGTCCCGGGTCCTCTCCTCGAGTAAACTCTGCGCCTCTCGTTGCGCCGGTACATACTCGTACTGGAATCTGTGTCCCAGTCTAATCGGATCCCACGAATCCAACCTCCCATCCTCAATATCGCTCCTAACCTGCGCGTCAAAGTCATACACTTCCGTCCAACTGTGCCTGTCTGCCAGTTTCATTATCCACGCAACATACTGCCTGAACTGCGCGCGTTCCTTTTTCGTTTCCAGCATCTCCAACATCTCCATATTCTGCTCTAAGAACTGATCCTTCGTCAAACGCGGAATCGAAACTGACTTCATCTCTCCTGTCGCCGGGTCCGCCACTACAGTTTTCCTAAGCTTCGCGCTCGGACGCTCCCTCAACCGAAACACCGATAGGCCTCCTTTTTCTGCTGCCGGCGCGTACCCCGGAATTATTGACGCCAGGTACGCGTCCATCCTGCGTTTGAGCTCCGCGTCCTTCGCGAGCCCCTCCGGCGCAACACCTGCTGCAAATTTACCTTTTTTGTTTTTCAGTTTTTGCGCAACCGCTTCTTCCTCCGTCTCGGCGAAAAACTCCTCGCTTGGTGCCTCTTCCTCATTCTCCTCGTCCTCATCATCGTCCTCCCGCGCCTGCTTGTCGCTGGTACGGTTCTCCGACGCCGACTGTTGCGGCACCTCCGGGAGTTTATAGCCCATTCGCGCGACTAGCACCTCCACGCAATGCTCCGCTGCCTCCACTAGTGCTGCCACGAAAGCCGGTCTCTCTCTCCCCGGAGGCTTCAGAATCGCCTTCTCCGTCACCTTTCCGCTGGCGTCCCGCACCGCAGGCGTAAAGACGCCGAGCGCCACCGCATATTCCAGCATCTCCCCCGCACTCTCAACGTCTGCTGTTTCGAAGAAAAGAACGCACCGATCCAACGCTGGCGCTACCGCGTCACACTTCTTTTCCACTCCACCGCTCATCGCTAGCATACGCGTCACCAGTCTCAGGTCCCCGTACACCGTCTTAATCTCCTCCTCCGATCCGCTGTTCACTGCGTCGTTTACTGCTGCCATTGCTTTTCAAAATTCTCGAACTTGTTTAAAAATTTCTAACTTTTTTAGTTGGTAGACTCGGAGCCCGAAAGTACTCGCAGAATGATGAAGTTTGTATTTTCGCAAAGCTTTCAAAGCTTTCCGAAAGACCTTTCACATTCACAAACTCAGGCGATGGTGTGCAGGCCGTTCGATGCCTTGCATCTCCCGTCGTTTCAAGTGTCGCTCCACATCACTCTGTGATGTGTCCGATATCCAAATGTCTTTCCATCTCCCCAACCTCTTCAACTTCCGTGACGTCACGGTGACCAGTCATGACGCAGGCATTTCATGCCGTCAGACTTTTGAGACTCTGTCTCACCCCCCACGGTTCAGGTTGTCGCAACGCGACCAATCAACACTCAGGAAAGTCGTACTGCCGGATTCCTCGGAACTCCGTCCCGAGGAAAATCCCCCAGTGGGCAAAACCACAAAATTTTCAGGAAAAAATCGTCGGGCCCTCAGTTGGCCTCGGGCTCAACTTTTAGGGTCAGAAATTCCCTCCCCCGTACTTCCAGCATAATTGCGAAATAAATTTCTCAATTATCCACACAAGCCGCAATGACGTCGTAGAGCACACACACACACACGGGAAGCCACAATGACGTCGTAGCGCACACACACACTGAACGGCATGAGATCGGCAAGCAAAAGCCAGCCCAGCATCATCCCAGTGGATGTGAGAAGCAAATCAAGAGCAGGGCGGGGCCGTGACAAGATACCACAAACACATACATATTCCCAACCCAAATGCAAAGCAGCATGGAAAGATGATACGATGTGACCGATCGTCGCCAAACAATTGTTGGTCTCTGGGTAACGGAGTAAGCGGACCCTGCTGGCATGCCCCCCAGTGGCTCCCGGTCGATGGATGGGACCTGTTGGTCCATGGTTATGTCATGAATGCAGTCACACCACACAGCATGGACACCCCATGTCAAAAAAAGAAAACATGCGGGCACCTAAGTGCTCCCCACAAGCGCACTAGCGCACACACACTGAACGGCATGAGATCGGCCAACAAAAGCCAGCCCATCATCATCCCAGTGGATGTGAAGAGCAAATCAAGAGCAGGGCGGGGCCGTGACAAGATACCACAAACGCATACACATTCCCAACCCAAATGCAAAGCAGCATGGAAAGATGATACGATGTGACGGATCGTCGCCAAACAACTGTTGGTCTCTGGGTTACGGAGTAAGCGGACCCTGCTGGCATGCCCCCCAGTGGCTCCCGGTCGATGGATGGGACCTGTTGGTCCATGCACACTAGCGCACACACACTGAACGGCATGAGAACGGCCAACAAAAGCCAGCCCACCATCATCCCAGTGGATGTGAGAAGCAAATCAGGAGCAGGGCGGGGCCGTGACAAGATACCACAAACTCATACATATTCCCAACCCTGATGCAAAGCAGCATGGAAAGATGAAACGATGTGACCGATCATCGCCCAACAATTGTTGGTCTCTGGGTAACGGAGTAAGCGGACCCTGCGGGCATGCCCCCCAGTGGCTCCCGGTCGATGGATGGGACCTGTTGGTCCATGGTTATGTCATGAATGCAGTCACACCACACAGCATGGACACCCCATGTCAAAAAAAGAAAACATGCGGGCACCTAACTAGCGCAAACACACTGAACGGCATGAGAACGGCCAACAAAAGCCAGCCCACCATCATCCCAGTGGATGTGAGAAGCAAATCAAGAGCAGGGCGGGGCCGTGACAAGATACCACAAACTCATACATATTCCCAACCCAGATGCAAGGCAGCATGGAAGGATGATACGATGTGACCGATCATCGCCCAACAATTGTTGGTCTCTGGGTAACGGAGTAAGCGGACCCTGCTGGCATGCCCCCCAGTGGCTCCCGGTCGATGGATGGGACCTGTTGGTCCATGGTTATGTCATGAATGCAGTCACACCACACAGCATGGACACCCCATGTCAAAAAAAGGAAACATGCGGGCACCTAAGTGCTCCCCACAAAATTCAAGGGAGAACACAGAAGTTGTACATCACCACCTTCTGCCTCTCCTCGCAGCACGACAGACGAATCTACCGAGCTCTCCAAGAGGCAGTGCCCGCCAGAATGGCACCACAGGGATAACCGCCTCCCAAAACCCACTTCCACCCGGCGGTCGTCCCCGTTCACAGCGATCCGTCAGTACTTCATATCAAGGTCAAAGAACGCAAGTCCCCCGAACTAGCGCACACACACACACACACACGGGATGGGGTGCCAAAGGAGTCGCAAGGATAAGCATACACACACATGGGAAGCCATGAGGATGCGATGGCGCTACCTCGAGAGTTCCAACTCGTGGCAGCGCCGTGGTGCACACTTGCGGGAGCGGGAAGGCTTGCCTGCGCTTTGATCTCCTCTGCGGAGCTCCGCTGGAAGCGCAGGAACCTCTCCTGGGAGAAGAGCGCCTCGTACATCGCGCTGGCCACGCGCTTCCGGCGCATGCGAGGGTCCACGAAGGAAGCTTCCTTCTGGTCCACGTTGTACTTCTTCGCATCATCAGGGGTGAACATCGGCAGTGCTCCCTGCGCCAGAGGGAGGGGCCGGGACGGAGGCTATTTCATGAGCGCCACCAATGCACGAGCCGAAACTGATGCCATCGCAGTAGGAGGAAGGAGGGGAAGAAGGAGAGCAGCGAAGAAGGGGGATGGGGAAATGGGGCAAGCAGAGGGCGAGGCGGAGGGGCGGTTGGTTGCGCAGCACACAGCGTGTGGACCATCGTACACTTAGCGAGCTGCAAGTAGCAGGACGAATTCGAGGGCGCAGTGCAAACCGCTGAGCTCTCGAGGCTTACATCGGGGCACGCTCCCAAGGTTAGAGCGTGGTGCGAGGGAAGGTGTGGGGCCCGCTTTGGCCTGCTATTCACCACGTTATGTATTGCCACCCATGCCTCCCCTTCAGCCGGTGAGCTCTCAGCACTGCTCTGTTGGGTCAGTTGGGTCAGCATCCACGTGTGTGGGAAAGCCTAACTTACCTCGGAGCAGGGCAACGCTGGTGGCAGGCCTGAGACGGCGCCTTGGAGCACTCTCCGGGCAGATTCACTACCGACTCAAACTGACGAGGGAGAGGCGTACCTCCGTGGTGAGTAGCTTGGAAAAAATGGTGAACTCGGAGCTGGGTTCGGGCGGCTCCGGGCTCGGGTCGTCGCGGGGAGCCCGGCCCTCGCCGTGCAAGAGTGGCTCCGAGTCCTGCCGTACCGCTCCCCCTTTAGCTGCAGCGGAGCGAATGGGCCCTAAACAAGCATGCCTCTGCCCTGAGAAGGCCTTCCATCGGGTATATGGACATGCTTCCATCAGGCTTCAGCTAAGGAAGATGCTCGGTGGATCGGGGAGACTCTGTGAAGGCGTGTCTCCTGTACTTCTCAGAAGATTTGGGCCTCTCTCCAAGGGCTCGTCCCTTTTGCCATTGTCTTCACCGCGAAGATGCTTGTTGGCAACAACGCCGAGGAAGGATACGCGGAAAAGCGTTTGGTGCAAGGAAAAGCGTTTCGTGTATGAGCGGAACAGCCTGTCTTGATGCGCGGAAAAGCTTGCGTGGGAAAGCCTGCCATGGATGCGCGGAAAAGCTTGCCCGGAAAAGGTCGTTATGGACGTGTAAACAAAAATGTCATGGAAGCACAAACATGCAGTTTATAGGTGCGTGGACATGTATGTCCTGGAGGCGTAGACAATCGTGTCGTGGATGCGCGAATATGCATTTCATGGAAGCCCTACAAATCCATCACTTGTCACATCTGCAAAGCTGCAGCACGAGAGCCCCCAGAGCCGCCGAAAGGGATACAACGTGCAACCTGTGGTACCTTGCCCTTGTGCCGAACCCTAAGACTCGCTGTCCTGCCAAGCCACAGCGTACACCTTACCCGCAGCTTGTTAGAGTGCTGCTTGCAGCGATGGGAATCGAGCGGGCAACTCACGCTCTCCTCAAGCTCCTTTCTGAACTTGTGTACTACGCGCACTTGGTGCGACAAGTTGTCCAAATTCCACTTCACCTTCGCCGCCTCCTTGAAATTCGGCATCTCCGCCTGCACCGGCGGCTCCGCCTGCTCGACGGACGTCGCTGTGGCTACGACTGATGCGCGCTCCGTCCTCAGGGATGACTTTCGTGGCGCGGCCGCCACCTCCGAGGACCCCCTCGCCTGGGGGGCCTCCACAAAGCCCGTGTCCCCCTGCGCCTCGTCGGCGCCTCCCTCGTCTGCTGGCTGAGCGCCTTCATTCGCCCACTCAATGCGGCACTCTCCGTTACTTGCGGCCAGTGCACCAGGCGTGGCTGTCTCTTGCGCGGTCCCGCCTCCGGCAAACGCCGGTAGATGTGCCGCGGAGCCGCGTCGTACCACGAGCTCGGACTCGGTTGATTCGGCAGAGGCGCAGCTGTTCTGCTCCGCTTCGGGCAGCGCTGCTGGTTGCTCGGGGCCATCCTCGCTGAATTCAAGCTGAAGCGAGGAACCACTCAGTGCACGCCCCTGCGCGTCCCACGGAGAATGATGGTGAGAGGCGTTGTTACCGAACGGGGTCACAGAGGAGAAACGAGCTCAAACTCGTCGCCCTGATCCTTTTTCACCTTCCACCTTCTATCAGGCGGACCAATATAAATTTGGTCCTGAATTGGCCCGAAGTCGGAAAACTGATTCCCGGGCCTGAAAGATGCCAGCCAAAGGTTTCCACAGCGCCCTCTAGAACACGAGGGCGCGGGGCAGGCTGCGAGGTCCACCACCAGAAGTGAGGACAGGGATACCTGCAGTACAGTCAGTTCGATGAAATCCGACACGCTGCTATCGTCGGCTTCGGCTCCAAGAACGGCGAGAGCTAAAGTAAACAGCTCATGGCAGAAAAAAAGGAAGAAGCCTGAATACGCCAACTCCCTTCCGCTATCGCTGTAGACCACGTGCTCAGGAGTCTGTTGGAGAAACTGCTCCCAATCCTCTATAGCAAACTGTTCAAGCTCTTCAACGTCATGCTGGTCGCCAATTAGCGGAAGAAGGACGGAGACGTAGCTTGACGTGAACTCCTTGACGCCCATCGCGTCTTGGCAACCGTGTAGCTTCCACCATCTTGAGCAGACGGTCTGAACTTTGGGAGACGCTGACAGGAGCTTTAGTATGGCTTTGAGCGACTTCTTCTTGTGCTTCGTATGCGCGTGAACAACTTTGGCGCTGCTTTGCGCCGAATGAGGTGAGTTTGAAAGGCTTGACGAATGGGGTGGAAGCGTGCGCGCAGCTTTATTTTGTTTCTTGGGAAGTATTTTCTTGGGATGCCCTTTGGAGCTCTTGGAGTGCCGGGCAGGGGATCCTTGTTCCTCAGCAGCAGGAAACCACACACATCGCTCTTCCTCCTCGACTTTCCAAACAGGCTCCTCCAAGCCGCGGATGATACTCGAGTCACCGGACGTGGGCTGACCGCATGCCTCGACCGCACCAAAAGCGCCGTTCCCGGGTTGGCTCATCGGGTCAACGAGTGTCGCCCGAAGGCTAGAGTGACAGTCGCAAGCATGCTAAAGCTTCACGAAACGCCAGAAAATCGACATCGTCACCATTCCTCCGTTTTACTGCCGCGGGTTCCGAGGGAGTGAGCCGAAAGCACAACAGTCAAGATAAGTGAGTGGTGAGCCCTGAGTTGGACATTCTTGCACGACGGCCTGAAATGCTCTTCAAACGGCTCGCCTGAGAAAACCCTTGCGGTGAAAGCCTCCGGCGTCACATTCCAAAACCATGCAGTGTGTTATGAGTCTCAAGGCAAAGCTTGCTGAACACACACACAAATTTCAGAGTGTCAAGTGCTTCAAATTCTCGGGCGGCTGAAGACAATCTCTCTCGACCTTGACTTAAAAACTAGCTTGGTAAGAGAGAGAGGCGCCCGATTGCTTCCTGTTTCAAGTCCTTTAGCTCCTTTTTGAAGCTTGGCACTTCTAACTAAACTTGAAACCCCATGCGTTGGAGGTCCGCTTGCGTCAAGAGAACCAGGCGAGGGGGAGTATAGTAGTATCTGCTATACTACGTATCTACTATACTGAATACTCCCCCTGATAGCATACTCGTGAAGGTATCGACTGATTAGACTGATTGATTAATTCAGTCAGTGACATGAGCGACAAAAACCAAATCAGTTCATGTCACCGACTGAATACGATGTCACCAACCGAATACCAATTAATTCAGAAAACTCTCTCACCTCGCCCATCACATATATAAATAATAATTTATTGCGGTGGGGGGCGACGTATATTAATATTACCGCCAGAAGTTAAGGATATATAATTATATATATGATTTATGGTATATATAATTTATATAACATATTTGCTTGAAATTTCTTGGCGCTTCGCGATGGGAGGAGGGGTGGGAGGTGGGGGGGGGTATTGGGGGGAGGGGGAGCCAGGAGGAATGGGGGCAGCGGTGGCTCCCCCCTCCCCCCCTCCCAACCCCCCTCCCCAACGCTTCCACCTCGTGAACCCCCACCCAAACGCTTCCCCGCTGCCCACTACCCAAGAACCCCCACACCTCCCCCCACCCCCCACCCTCTTTATCATGAGAAAGCTCAAAATTTCAAGCAAATATGTTATATAAATTATATATACCATAAATCATATATATAATTATATATCCTTAACTTCTGGCAGTAATATTAATATACGTCGCCCCCACCGCAATAAATTATTATTTATATATGTGATGGGCGAGGTGAGAGAGTTTTCTGAATTAATTGGTATTCGGTTGGTGACATCGTATTCAGTCGGTGACATGAACTGATTTGGTTTTTGTCGCTCATGTCACTGACTGAATTAATCAATCAGTCTAATCAGTCGATACCTTCACGAGTATCCTGATAGCTAGCGCTAGCGTCTCCCACGCCAGGGTATGGGTACAGTAGTCTCAGGAAGGGTTCCAGTCGAGGCACAGCACTCAGTGGAGTGCAGACTTGAGACTAAGTCAGATAACCGTTCTCGCGTTCTGTATCTGTTGGTATGGTAGTGCCCTGTAAGTTCGTGCTCGTTCTCTCAGCAACCAAACCAGACCACACACTTCAGCACGATCTCTTTTAAAACGTAAATGAATAGGTGTACAATCAGGCTGCAATTTTCTACACGGCATTTCAGAAGGTCAATTTCACCCACGTAAAGTCTTGCTGTTCACCCTTCGATTCGTTCTTACCTGCTCGAATTCATCCCAAAACCCTCCGACACCCCGGCGCATCAATATCAGGCGATACAGACTGAGCGAGGCACCCTACGACACTTATTATCACCCTCTAGAAAGTTTTCCTCTCGCAGCTTGGCATAAAGCTATTGCACCGCACGTTCGAGGTACTACTTGCCATGCCTGGCACCTTTGCATGGTCCACTCGTCACAAGTGTTCCGGGATTAAGTGCTTTACGCTCAAGTAATGCTGTGCCAAAAAGCAGCAGCTCGCGTCCTTGAGTCAACTGAATGTTTCGCCGCAGCCACAAGATGCGGTCACGAAAGCAGTCACGCATGCCGAACCGAATAAGTCTTGGGGAGCGAGACGCTCCCTCCGAATTCGCAGTGGCATTCGGCCCGGCGGGTGTGGAGGACGATCGAGGGCATCAACATCGGCGCAGGTTCCCTTGGCAGTATCATCCCGCAGCGCACCCGGTGATGCCCAAAGGCGTTTCTCATGTCTCCCTCCTTACGAAGCCAAATAGCCCCTTCCAAAGTTTACTCCCGAAACCCTGAGTATGTGGTCCAGGCCCCGTCACGGTTTTCCCTTGGATCTGCAAGCCTAGCAGTAGCGCGCCCAGTTTTGCAAGCCTAGCAGTAGCGCGCCCAGTTTTGCAAGCAACATGAAACTTAAATCAGATTTGAGAACAGTACTCCTTAAGCACCAGGCAAACGAAAGCTGTAAGTCCTAAGCACAGCCAGTGCGGTCCAATACCAAAGATGTGAGCCCGTAGCACAACCATGGCCGGGGCGCATTGTAAGGTGTAAACCTAGGCACGTCAAAGGTGGGGCATTTTGGACCGGTATGAGCGCATACAGCAGCAGCGTCTGCATGTTATCGAAGGCGTCGTATCGGCCTGCAAGCTGGAGATTTAAGTCATTCCTTGGGCTCCTCAGTGGTACCGTTTTCCTTTGGGACGACCGGTGTTGCCCTACAAGAGGACAGACGGCCCTTTGAGGTGGGGCGCTCAAAGCATCTGCTTCGCACACTCCACATTTCCTGAGCTCGCGCCCGTATGGGCTCTGGGCCGTTTTATGTATGTCTTGCACGAGCTCTGACCCGGTGCCGATGGGCTTTATCGCCAGGTACAAGGGCACGGTGAGGACCGCTGGGCTCACGGTGTTGCCTTCGCGTTGCGCCAGCTGGAGCGCATCCGAACCGCCCTCGGGACAAGTGCAACACGTGCCCTCTGTGTGGCATGTGTGATCCTGGCCGTGGTCGCCTGCCTCAAGAGAGACACAGATGGCGATGGACACGTGGATCTGGACGACTACGTTCTGTTGATCGACTCCAATGGCGACCACCACGCTGACTTCAAAAACCTAGGGCCGGAGCTGATGGAGATGCTTGACCACGACCAGGATGGCAGCATCGGTGGGAAAGACGTACGCAACGCATTTGCGTGGTGGATTGCAGGTGGTTGCATGGTTGTGGGCGCCGGGCTCATCATGCGAGGCTTATTTCATCTGAGCCGTTCGTACTTTCAGAGCTGCGAGCGGAAGGAGCTCGTACATCAGCTCACGCAAGACGATGAGATCAGGAAGATCCTAGAGGACGGAAGTGAGCATCCACCCACTGCAGATGCTTTTGAGACCAGAACGAAATTAAGAGACAAGATCGACCAGGCGGTGACGAAGCTTGTCAAAAGTGTCAACGGAAGCGACGCAAAGGTTGATCGCCTGAATGTGGAAAAAGAAAAGAAAAAAAAGGTCATCATATTGTTGTTAGATCTTTGTCCCAGCGAATGGGAGGCAAGCAGAGCTACGATTCGGCCCAGTTCCAGGATACAGCCATCCGATTCTTTCGACCATGCAGTGCCCAGTACCGCGTCATCGATGGCACAGCTCTGCTTTCGGGTGCGATGGTTGATGCTGCCACCCCTGCACTGTTGTCAACTTGCGTGTACGTCCGGTGTAGCAGTAGAACACCAACTTTACTACCCTGTTTTACTGAAGGCATATTGACATATAGGCACCTGGCATCTGCCATACGCATCCAAGCGCGCCCTTCATCCAGTGCAGACTTCACGCGGTCGAGCTACGCTGCGCTTCATCCAGTGCAGACTTCACGCGGTCGAGCTACGCTGCCCTTCATCAGTGCGGACTTCACGCAGTGGAGCTACGCTGCCCGCTACATTAGTGCAGACTCACGCGGTCGAGCTACGCTGCCCTTCATCAGTGCAGACTCCACGCGGGGTGAGCTACGCTGCTGCATCAGTGCAGACGTCACGCGGTCGAGCTGCGCTGCCCTTCATCCGGGTGCAGACTCACGCGGTCGAGGCTACCGCCGCCCTTCATCAGCGCAGACTTCACGCGGTGGAGGCTCACGCCGCCATCCGGTGCAGACTCACGCGGGTGAGCTGCTCTCAGCTTCATCAGTGCAGACGTCACGCGGTGAGAGCTGCGCTCGCGCTGCATCAGTGCAGACTCCACGCGGTCGAGCTACGCTGCCCTTCATCCGGTGCGGACTTCACGCGGTGAGCTATGCTGCCTTCATCCAGTGCAGACTTCCATGATTGAGCTCGCTGCCTTCATCAGTGCAGACTTCACGCGGTCGAGCTGCGCTGCGCTTCATCCAGTGCGGACTTCACGCGGTCGAGCTACGCTGCCCTTCATCCGGTGCAGACTTCACGCGGTGGAGCTACGCTGCCCTTCATCCGGTGCAGCTTCACGCCGGTCGAGCTACGCTGCCCTTCATCAGTGCAGGACTTCACGCGGTCGAGCTACGCTGCCACTTCATCAGTGCACGGACTTCACGCGGTCGAGCTACGCTGCCCGCTTCATCCAGTCTGCAGGACTTCCATAGCGGTCGAGCTACGCTGCCCTTCATCCAGTGCGGACTTCACGCGGTCGAGCTATGCTGCCCTTCATCCAGTGCAGACTTCACGTGATTGAGCTACGCTGCCCTTCATCCAGTGCAGACTTCACGCGGTCGAGCTACGCTGCGCTTCATCC
>LGRX02016929.1:0-21961 GCA_001247695.2 Cymbomonas tetramitiformis | reverse complement strand
GATCCATGAGTGCCCGGGACAAATTACGTGAAGCTAATCGCAGAGATGTGCAGTCGCTCTCCTGATCGTTAAGAACTTGGCTTCTACAGTGAAGAAGACCACAGTAAAATCATCCTTAAATGGATCAGGGGTCACAATAATGACAAAGTCCATGACAGAGTGGACCGTACTGCCAAAAGAGCCTCATTCAGAGGGGGTTGCTCAGACATCTCCCGCTACGACCCTGCCGAGGAACTGCCCTTCTCGTTATTCTTTTTTGAGGTCCCTATTTTAGGTAATATCCGCAGTCACATTAGAGGAATTCAACGTCTCTCGCACTATCATAATTGGAGAACTCTGCAGTCTCAAGGGAAGTACTTGAGGATGCTCAACGAGAATAACACCACCCCCACTAAAGATATTTCCAAAATAACACCTAAAGCTTTCACTGCTTCTAGAAGCAGAGAACTACTCCTGGGTCTCCAAGCCTCTCCGGCACGTTTATTTAAACTGGGGAAAATCGAAACTGAAAACTGCCCCTACTGCCAACAGAATACAAAATGCACCTACCGGAATATCCAAGTACACTAGATATCAGAAAGTCCCGTACTCGTGTGGATAAACTGTGTAAGATAAATAAACCCTAAGCTAGATATACCCGGAACGGTCTCGGACGGTCTCGGAGTCTAGCCTACCTGTGACACAGCGTGTGCCACAGTACGAACCTACAGATCAGTCAGCAGTCCAGTGTTGGTCCTAGGGATCTGTCATAGGGGCCTGGACCGGGACTCCCAGTCAGGGCTACCTATACAGATTTCAGCACACCACCCCAGCACTGTGGGTGGTGACTGGCTAGGAGAGTCAGAAAATGTAAAGCTGTAAGTGTTAGGGCAGGAGCCAGGGTGACAAGGCCTAACTGCTAATCTAACTGTGCCATTCTGATACACAAATTAGAACCCTCTTGCTAGCACAAGAGCATAAACTCACAGGCAATTAAGGTCCTGCTAAACTACTGAAAGGCTCTGTGTCAGCAAGTCAAATTGAAGATTTCAAAGGTGTCAAAGTAAAACCATAAACCAGATTGAAGAAGTCTTTGAGGTCACAGGAGTTCTGCACACCACCATGTTGGTGTGCCTCCAGAGTGAGCAAGAAGTCAATCGACAGTACCAAAGTAGTCAGCGGTGGCCTCACGGAAGTCCATCCCATAATAGGAAGTAAAGTAGCCAGCACCGTAGTAGTGCTCCACATCCAGAGGTCCGCTCTCATGTAATGCCATACCGTAATAAAATGCCATGCCGAAGCCCAAATCCGCTTGAGCTAAATCCTGAAATGCTAGCAGGCTCAGAGTGTCAGGAGGCTCGGGCGGCTGAAGCGGCGGCACATCGTGAGCCAACAAGAAACCCTGAGCCGGGTTCACTGAATCAACAAAATCATTCGTAGAGTAAAATGACGGAGCCTCCCAATCGAGATCACCACCAGGCGAAGGCACCTCCGTAGCCGGTGCACATGCCGACACACCCTACCAAATAGGGACGGGTCCATGTGATTCATAAATCACATGGACCCCGCATGGACCTCACGTGGACCCCCGTGGACTTGGAATGGACCTCGCATGCCCCAAATGGTCAGACATTTCTCCCTAGGGGTCCATATGGGTCCACTGAAGGTCCATGTGGGGTCCATACGGTTTTCAGTCACATGGACCTCACATGGACCCTCCCTACGGGTCCATGTGGGGTCCATGTGATACCTCTTAGTGTGTACGTAGCATGTGGACCCGACATGGACCGGTGAGGGCCACATGGGTCCGATGGTCAGACATTCCTACGGGTCCATGCGACGCATGGACCCCACATGGACCCCGCATGGACCGGTAGGTACAATCACATGGACTTCGCGGGGACCACTCAGTTATCATCACATGGACCCCACATGGACCGGTGAGGGCCACATGGGTCCGATGGTCAGACATTCCTACGGGTCCATGCGACGCATGGACCTCGCATGGACCCGTAGGGAATGCATCACATGGACCCAGCATGGACCCCTCGCTCGATGGGTTCATATGATTACCCGGCAGGTCCATGTGGTATTTAGGCGGGTCCAAGCGATGATCTAGCGGGTCCGTGTGAGTATTAAGCGGGTCCGTATGATTATCCGGCGGGTCCACGTGGGCATTAAGCGGGTCCATGTGATTAGTATGTGGGTCTATGCGATTATTCTGCGGGTCCATGTGATTATTTTGTGGGTCCATACGATTCTTCGGCGGGTCCATGTGGGTATTAAGCGGGTCCATGCGTTTGTAAAACGGGTCCATGTGCTCTGCAAGCGGGTCCATACGGTTATTTAGCGGGTCCATGTGATTATTTTGTGGGTCCATACGATTATTTTGTGGGTCCATACGGTTATTCAGCGGGTCCATATGATTATTTTGTTGGTCCATATGATTCTTCGGCGGGTCCATGTGGGTATTAAGCGGGTCCATGCGATTGTAAAACGGGTCCATGTGCTCTGCAAGCGGGTCCATTCGATTATGATGTGGGTCCATACGGTTATTCAGCGGGTCCATGTGATCATTTTGTGGGTCCATACGATTATTCGGCGGGTCCGTGCGGGTATTAAGCGGGTCCATGCGATTGTAAAACGGGTCCATGTGCTCTGCAAGCGGGTCCATGCGATTATTATGTGGGTCCATATGGTTATTCAGAGGGTCCGTGTGATTATTTTGTGGGTCCATACGATTATTCGCGGGTCCGTGTGGGTATTAAGCGGGTCCATGCGATTGTAAAACGGGTCCATGTGATCAGCAAGCGGGTCCATGCGATTATTATGTGGGTCCATATCAAGGGTCGGAATCGGTTTGAAATTTCAAACCTCTTTCAAACCGATTGTCTGATTTTCATAATAGGTTTCTAACTAATTGTTGACAGTTGTAACCGATTCGATTAGTGTTTTAAAAATTTCCACAACTGATTGTGTACCTGATTATTGACGTGTTAAACCCATTCGATTGTGATTGTATCTGAAAAGCAAACCTATTATCTACCCGATTATTAAAAGTTCAAATCGATTCGATTAGTGTTATTGTTTTTTGCAAACCGATTGTGTACCTAATTTTCAGGCAACCTAACCTATTTGATAACCGGTTATCAAACCGATTATCAGGGTGTAAACAGTTATCAGGGTGTAAACAGATAAGCAGATATGCAGGGGTAAACCAAAAGTGCATAACAAGGTAAAGGCAATATCAAAAACTGCAGGCCCACTAGCATATTTCAAGGTAAGGTTTGCGCGGAGTCCAAAAATGCAAAAACTTTTCAAAAATATTTTATTGGATAAATAGGTTGCCCAGAGCACCCTGTACATATTGCGCACTTCAGGTATCAAATTGACCACGTTAACGAAAAGTTATGGTCGATACCGCTCGGTCACCCCCATACTTAACCATACTTGAGCGCAAACTTAAATTGCTCGTATCTCAAAATCTAGATTTTGAAAAGTTTTTGCATTTTTGGACTCCGCGCAAACCTTACCTTGATTTTCACAGCAAGCTAAGAAGGTATGACAACAAGCATATCAACAAAGTATTACAGCAGGCTGATATCAAAATATCACAGCAAGCTGCTATCAAAATATTACTGTGTACACACTTTTGCAACCGGTCTAGTCAGTACTCATTCTGACTCTAAGCATATGCTCAAGTGTGCCCTCCGAAGTGTTTTTGCGCAGGTCATCATGCATCTTGCCAGCCGCACTAAAAGCACGCTCTACACCCGCAGTGGTGGCAGGACATCCTAGGAACTGGCGGGCCATACGGTAGACATCGGGTAGAGTGGCAGCATTGCGGTTCCACCAAAGCATCACGTCAAAGCCATCCTCATTTGGCTCTTGGGGCAAAGCTAAGTATGAATCAAGTTGATCTCTAACTACTCTTTCAGGCTGAGTAACTCTAGGATCGGTCTTCTTGCGCATGAAGGATGACTCGCCAAAGTTCCCACTGACAGGCTTGGAAACAGGGGCAATGGGCTCTACATTGCTGGGTTTGAAGTTAGTCCACGCGGTGCGCAAATACCCGAAAGCGCGAAGTGAGTTCATGTCACCGTTGTCAAAGATGTTGCAACCTTCAAACTGCCAGTTCTTCCACCGAGGATCCAGCAAAGTTGCCACCACGTAGTCCTCAAGGATGCTCTCGTCCAACTCATACACCCATCGCCTCACGAAGTCACGGTGCATGGCCTCGCGAGCAGTTTGCACACCGTGCAAGAGCTCCTTGTGCTTGAGGACGGAGTTGTTGGCGAGGGTGATGTCGACGGTCGGGCTCAACTCAAACTCGATCAACCAGGCAGTCATAGGCAAGACCAACGACATGGTGACATACTTCGTGCCTTGGATGATCCTCGTGTAGTGGAAGACCGGCCGCAGCACAGGTATCTGCAGCATACAAAAAATAAGCAGTCAGTTAAGCAGTTTATCAATATGAAAATACGGTACAAGTAGGCAGGGCATTCACTAAAATGTACACAGCGGATAAACCTCCGGAGCCATGGGGTACAAGCCCATGGTCGTAAGGCGCGGAAAAGTCGCCTTCGAACCGATCAACGGAACTGAACGAAGGTTGATTGACTAGTCCTTACTTTTTAATCCGTGTGTACACAGAAAGTGGCAAGTATCGACTCACCGATTGCTCAACGACCTCCCAGTCACTGAGATCCATCTGAAAATCTCGGTAGGTGGAGCCCGCCTCGTCGGTACTCAAGTTCAGTTGCAAGCTCTCGACATCGAACATCTGGAGGGCCTTTTGCTGGGGGGGGGAACCATTCCCATTGCAGAAACATGCTGTTCCACCGAACAGCTACCGAACGCGGAGGCTGTGTGCTCGGCAGCTGGTACTTTGCCTGGCACTTATGCAGGCAGGAGAGTCCGAGCGGTGAGCGACGGAATAGGGCTGCGATGCCCTTAGTCTTCGTGTGAACTGCTGCGATGCAGCTCACGCTCAAAAACTGCAGAACGCATCTCTGACCCACATGAACTGGGCAAGGGTGGGTCTCGAAGTCTGCCAAACCCTTCTGAACATTGCTGGCTCCGTCGGCCACCGCCTTATGCAGGCAGTCACGAACGTTGTCGGTAAGTACCGTCATGGAGTTATCTGGGGACTCCGCGGCCGATTGAAACTCGTACTTCCCCACACCGACAAGAGCCAAGGCATCCTTCGTGGCGTGGTCAATCTCTTCGCCGGTGTGAGCGATCTCCCCGAAAGGGACAGCCCTCACCAAAAGCTCCTCGATTGTGTTGGCACCCGCAGACCAAAAGTAGAGGAGGATGCCCAACAGCGCGATGCCGTTTTCAGACCAGATGTCAATGGCTGCAATAATACACCGAAACAGCCAGTCAGTAATATAAAAACGGTTAAAATAGTAGCAAACACGTATCGCCAAACACTCGAGAGCATGCGTGTAACACTGATACGACCTTTCTCAGGATAAATTGTAGGCAATAAAAGTCCCGGGAGTGGCGGGAAACGCACCGGTGGAAGGGCTGACACCAGCTGCAATCAGATTGAAGATCTTGGCGCGATCGCTGGCGAGGGCTTTGCCAGACAACACGCACAGTTGGCGAACAACGTTGTGAGCAGACGGCATGGTGTAGCCGCCTCCAGATGCGAAAAGCAACACGTCCTTCAACTCGGTGTCCCGCTCGGGAAGGCTGAGGGGCCGGGCACGTTTGCAGAGCCAGTTGACCACCTTCGAAGTCAGTTGATCTCGTTTTCCAGGGGGCCATGAACTTCCCCCAGAGTTGATCACAGACTGGACTCTGGGGGTAGCCGATGCTTCAGCGACTGCAGCGTTCTCGAACTCCTCGGCCTCAAGTTCAGCGAGGTGGTCCTTGTGCACGTGGGACAAATGCTGCCGGGCGTTGGTGGTGTTGGTGGTGCAGGCAAGACGGGCGGCGCATCCCGCGATGGCACACTGGAGACCCATCGGCTTGTCGGTGGTCGGGCAGATGATCTCGTTGAAGTACGACCACACCTGCGGTCATGTCAGAACGTCAGCCTTGTTCGTTGCATGAACCGTCGGCGGGAGTCGAACGCAATATAACGAAACAATAGCATGATGGCCGGCCGGTTGTCGGTCATACAGTTACGACTACGTAAGACAGCGTTCGTGAAAGAATCGAGTAAGGGTAAGGAACGAAAGGAACGAAGGAGAACATGGTGAGTACAAATTACCTTTGCAATGCGGCGGCCTCGCATGGCAGGGCGAAGGATGGCATGTTCACTCTCATCTTCTTCAACACAATCATCTTCTGCTTCAGCAGTAGTGGCTGTAACACCCGTAGAGTATCCAGGAGCAGCAGCACTCTCGCCTGGAGTGGCAGCGACAGCGACAGGTGTGGTGTCGTCAAATGGAGTTCTTCGCCTGCGTTTGCCCAGCTTTAAAGGGTGTTGCTCGGATTTAGCATTTCGAAATTGTGCTATGTCATCTTCAAGGCCCGCCAAGTTCTCGATTGGCTCCCAGGTGTCGTGCGAATCACTGTATCCCTTCCAGCGGATTAGCCATTCTTCAACCGTGAGACCATTAACCTTCACAGATCGCTCGGCTATGATACATTCCACATCATATATGTTCTCAGCGTTATCCCGATGATCGAATTCATGACGGGGCGTGCGTTTGATCGGGCCCTTGCCTAGGGCCGGCAATCTGGTTTTAACGGGTTGGGATTTCTTGGATTTCGTTGCCGCACGCCTGCCCATGATGTAAGAAATGAAGTTTGAATGTAGTTGCACTCAGGTTAGAGCTTTATATGGGTGTCTCGGGTAGATATTTTAGCATCCGACAGCCACATTTGAAATTTGAGCCGCAGCTGAAACCCAACAGCCAATAATTGAGTGGCAGTGGTCGGTTCACGTCGATATGCACACAATCGATTTCATAATGTCAAACGTGTCGTCGGCGCTAGAGATCGAAACCGGTTATATTGGTGTTATGACACGACAAGAACACATTCGATTGGTGTATCCATTTTTTTGAAATCGATTTGATTGGTAATTATGATGAACACGTAACCGATTTAATTGTGGTTCCTCATCGAAGGCAAATCGATTCGATTGGCGATTGTTACAGGTTGGAAATCGATTCGATTGTAGTTGTTCAAAATTTCTAACCTGTTTGATTCGTAATTATTGCAATTTCAAATCGATTGTAATTGTGATAACCGTGTTTAATCGATTAATCGTAATTGTCAAAACAATCGATTCCGACCCTTGGTCCATATGGTTATTCAGCGGGTCCATGTGATTAATTTGTTGGTCCATAGTTACGATTATTCGGCGGGTTCGTGTGGGTATTAAGCGGGTCCATGCGATTGTAAAACGGGTCCATGTGCTCTGCAAGCGGGTCCATTCGATTATTTTGTGGGTCCATACGGTTATTCAGCGGGTCCATGTGATCATTTTGTGGGTCCATACGATTATTCGGCGGGTCCGTGTGGGTATTAAGCGGGTCCATGCGATTGTAAAACGGGTCCATGTGCTCTGCAAGCGGGTCCATGCGATTATTATGTGGGTCCATATGGTTATTCAGCGGGTCCATATGATTATTTTAGTATACAATGCAATTACAAACAATATTTACAAGTGAAGTGGTCAGGACGGCAAAAACAGTACGGCAGTTCTACACAAAATGATTGCTATTCTTCGTCACCACTATCATACCCTGCCCTTGCCCCCTCCCCGTCTTGCGCATCTTCGTCTTGCGTATCCTCTCCATTCCCATCCGAGGGCCCATCACCATTCTCATCACCATCCCCGCCATCCCCGGACGCCTCCATGTCCTCCACCACCTCCCCGGCCTGCTCGGCCTGCTCGGCCTCCTCGGCCTCCTCCGTTACAGCTGCCTTGCCCTTTTTCCTCTTCTTTTTCTCGGCTTCGTCGCCCCCATCCGCTTTCCTCTTGGCCTTGCCGAGCATCTCCTTTGCCGCCTTTTTGCGGGCCTCCTTGGCGGCGTGGCTGGCAGTACTTCGTTCGGAAGCTTCCTTGGCGCTCTGCACCTTCATACCAGCAAATACCTTAGAGGCATTTTTGCTGAGCTTGACGTTACTGACTGGCAACCTGCATACGTAGACACACCACACCTCAATACAGTACACAGAGTATACTGGGGCGGGGTTGGGGCGACACGTGGGACCATACAGGACATACGGGGGCGGGGTGCGGGCAGAACACCGGACCGTGCGGGACCCAGGTTTACAGAGGTAAACGGGCCCAGGTTTACAGAGGGCAAAACGTGTGAACTGAAGGGTTACTCACCACACCAGGATGCCTGCCTCCATTATCGACTTGGCGTCGTGCTGGAGTTCTGTTTTGTTTATTTTTTTTTCTGAGTTGGAGGGGGAGAGCGAGCAACTTCGTGATGGATAACTCGTGCATCGCAAGGATGCGGTCGTGATGGTCCCCGGCCTCGTCGTTCTCGTCGTGGGGGGAAGGTTTTACTCCGAACTTGAGCAAAACCTCCACGACGTCCTTGGGGATTTTGCCCCCCTTGGCAATATTCACACTGCTCCCCCCGGGGACCCCCTCCACCACCCCGTAACACAACTCGAACCGATCGTTGTCGTAGTCGAGGAGTGAGGAGGCGAACTCCTCGGGGAAGGGGGTAACGGATTTGGAGCGGATGCGGTGCACGGCGACGAATGACCCGAGCACCAGTGTGGAGTCATCCGCCTGCGACCCAGCCCCAAACCAATAGCAGTCAGCGACATCGTACCCACACTCACACACTGCAGTTCAGCTGGAGCGGCCCTACCACACTGTGGGTCGGTCCAGCGTGGGTTCGGTACGAGGGCTAAACGTGGCCCCTGTACCGTCCCTCTTAAAACAAAGGGGTCCAGGGTAAAAAAACATAACAGGTATGTTTGCTTACCAGTGGCCACACGAACGAACTCTTCTTCTCCTTGCCCTGCTTCTCGGGCGCGACTGGGGCAGGGATCTTCTCCCCTTGATCCTTGTCCAGCCCGGCGGCGGGCTTCCCCAAGTTGGCGGGCTGCACGTCGGCGGGCTTGACGTACTGCACCCCCTCCAGTGCCCAGAAGGCTTCAAAGAGGGGCCCCTCCGTGGGCTGCCCGGCGTCGAAGTAATTCAGCACCGTCTCGGTGGTCTTCTTGCCGGGCAGCTCGCCGGTGGCGTCCGATGCCACCCGGACGCCGCGGGCCGGGCCGTCAAAACGCTGGAAAAAACCCGTCGGGCATTCTTTTGTGGTCTTTAGCTTCCACCTCCCCAAGGTGGTGGTCTGACATTTCATATATGTCAGTCGGTTTTTTATGTAATCCCGCACGCATTCGTACGAGAAGCCTGGCGTCGCCGTTTTGATCGCCTCAACGGCTTCGTCCAGGCTCTCTTCCTCCAGCGTGGAGATGGTGCATCCAGGGGCCCATACTCCACTTCTTAAATTATTTCCGCAAACTAAATTTGTCGACCGCTGCAATGACTTCACGAGATGCTGGGGGGCTTCCTTTGTCGTGTGGAAGACCCCCCCCGCATCGCCAGGCGCGCTGCCTGTAGCACCCGCTTCCACCTTGACGGCCGGGTGCTGCGCAGGCACAGCACCAGCACCAGCAAGCCCTGCTGCCAGCTGCTGCCGGAGACCCTGCATTTCTTGCTGCTGGGCTGCAAACTGGCGCATGAGCTCCCCCAGCTGGGTGTTTCCAGACTGAGGGAGGGTCGTCTGCCGGGAAGACAGTTTCTTCTCGTCTTTGCTGCGTGTCTTGCGTGAAGGTCCCATCGATGTCTGTGCTGCGTGGACGGACGGAGGTTGTGCGTGAGGCTGTGAGGACTGAGGTTGTGAGGCGGTAGTGCGAGGAACGAAGGTCTTCAAAGAATTCAAAGTTCTTTGACTTTCTGCGCCGCCAGGCGAGGCATTGTACCAAGGTGGACAGCATTGGTTCCATCGAGGTCCAACGTCGGTCCACGCGATCGAGTCAACTCGCATGGGACTGTCTCTGTATCGGTACATGGTGGGCTGCGATTTCAAATTTGCAGGTCTCAATTTCTTTTTTTCTTTTCTAGTTCGTTTCAGAGTGCTCTCGGTAGGGCATGCGGTTTTATGAATAAAATTGCTGCCGTGCGGCGAATTTCCATCATCGTGGGTGCTTGGCCGAGTGGTCAAATGTTGGTAAGCCGAACGCGTTTCACGTGAGGGTGAGGGGTTCGATTCCCCTTGGAGGCATGGGCACCCACGATTCCCCTTGTGTTCTACTGGCAGTTCCCCGTGCAGGTGGCACGATGGACGACGCGGGTAGTGCACAAGGGGCGTTGTGGGTGCCCACCCACGCCTTCATGCCATTTTGAGTTTCAGTAACTCATGGAGACCGTCCGATTAAGACTGGGGGGTTCATCTGGTCCGTCAATTGCACCGTTCGCTGGAACAGGAAAGCATTCCCACAGAGCACCTGTTCTTCGATTTTTTCCCTTTAGTTCGATTTGAAAAAATCGCACGCACAAAAATGCCGATATCTCACGGGAAAAAAACATTTTTGCTTTTTTGTTTGGCAGGATATATTGCAATCAACCTGCCCCTTTTAGTGCCCAAATTTTGTTTTTTTCGATTTTTGGGTCGATTTTCGCTATCTCTCAACGAGGAATTCTTTACACCGCTGCTTGCCTCGCCGACGTTCTTTAGATAGGTCCACGTGAGGTCCATGTGACTCGAATCCCCAAAAATGTGAAACTGTGCGTCGGTCCCATAGGCTTCATCACCGGTCCATGCCGTCGGTCCATGTGTGGTCCGACGCAAGTCCATGCGAGGTCCATGCATGGTCAGACATTTTTGCACCACATGGACCCTGTTTCGTTCCCTAGACCCGTCGTTTTTTTTTGTAAAATCTCGGGGACCCGCTATTCCTCATGGGGGCAGCGTGAGAGCGAGCCTTTAACACTGGTCGGTCCAAGTGAGGTCCATGTGTAACGCGTAACCCCAAAATGCACTTTTTTAAGCAAAAACAGGCAAAAACACCTGTGCGTCGGTCCCATAGGCTTCATTACGGGTCCATGCCGTCGGTCCCACAATGGTTCAACGGGTTATTTGGCAAGTCCATGCGAGGTCCATGCATGGTCAGACATTTTTGGACCACATGGACCCTGTTTCGTTCCCTAGACCCGTCGTTTTTTTACTTTACCCCATAGGGGCGGGCTGTGTTCCACCTATGGGACCATAGGGTTTATTAGGGTTGCGGCGTCTTGCTGCGGTGGATTCCGAACGGGTCCGTGTGGGGTCCGTGTGGGGTCCAAGGCATGGTACCGACGGGTCCATGTGGGGTCCCAGGCATGGTACCGACGGGTCCGTATGGAGTCCAAGGCATGGTACCGACGGGTCCGTGTGGGGTCCAAGGCATGGTTCCTACGGGTCCGGGGTTCGGGACCGGTTATGGACTGACAGAGTGGTTCCTATCGGTCCGAGACCCCGCCCCCGTATAGTACTGCTCGCTTTAAACACTTACTCACCCCAGCGTGTACGACCTTTTGCAGGCGTTCTACCTGCAACATGCTGGATAAAATGGTTTGGCACTTGTCTATGTGACGATAGATGGCGACTCCACAAGGCATACAAGGAAGCCGCCCTGGACGCTACGTTTCAGAGTATGGCATTTGTCCGTGTAATCAATGCCACCACCGAGGGCTTACGACACGTGAACTTGGTCGCCGTCAAATTCTCCGACATGTCAAACAATATGGTGTATACATTCCGCAACAGGAGTTCGAAGAAGAGAATGAGCGATCATCTCCCCGAGATGATGAGATGGGCGGTGCGGATCGTGACCATACCCCTCGGGAAGCCGAGGTGATATCCAACTTTGAAGCGTTGGCGAAACACATCGAGGACTTGGGGTTTGGGAAACAACTACGTGATGATGATGGCGAATCGTCATCCGGAGACGACAGCGGCGAAGGGGAAGGCGGTGGCGAGGAGGATGAAGATGCCGAAGAGCTTACCGACGACTCTGCGGATGATTCCGATGGCGAAGGCGATGTGGTGAGTGCGGTGTTCAGGATGTGGTACCCATTGGGAACATGTGGGGGGCCTATCGGTACGGGACGTGGTACCGGTCTAGGACCAGTACATACCGCCTCGTACGGTTACAGTAGTGAGTGCTGCTTGCAAGTTAAGGTTCCCACATGGGACCGATATGGGACCTGTGTGAACGGCCCGGTCCCATATATGGTACCGGATGGGGACCCATATTGCCCCATGACTTTACACATGCATCCTTCTAGTACCAAGCGCGGATGGACTGATGAAGTGTTGGCGCCCTGCAGGGCATTTCCAAGATCAACGGACTGTTACTTGACCTTTTGAAGATGCAGGTCGAGCACAACGGGACTCAGTCCATCTTTGCATCTATTCTCGACATCGTCCGGGGAAGGCTCCTTAACAACGAAGAACGGCAAGTCCTTCCTCGCACGTTCCCCGAGACATTGAAGCGGTTTAAACCCTTCTACGGAGCGTACAATGAGGTGCACGTGTGCATCAGGGGCTGCATCATGTACAAGGGTGAACACAGCGAGCTCGACAAATGTCCAAAGTGTAAGACTTCGAGGTATCGGTTGGGAAAAGAACACGACGGGGTGAGAACGAACGGTCGAGCAAGATCTATTTTCAGATACTGGCCTTTGGAATCACTGCTGGAGTACATCTTCCTCTGTCCAGAATATGCCGCGATGGTGCGGAGCTTCGATGCGACCAAGCTTCCTGACGAACAACCAGACAAAGTCACCGGGATACATGGTGCGAATCATGTAAAATTGCTCAGCCCTGTTGAGTGTCCCATAGTAACTTTCCCCCGTCCCTATCGGTCCCTTATCCCGCCCTGTATAGGGAAACCTGTGGGACCCATCTCTCGTCATCCTAGCTCAATCAGCGATTAGTTTGATATTATAGTTGGTTCGGTATGTGGTACATTTGAGGGCGAATTGCCGGACCCATGGGGAAATGACATTGGACCCGGCCTTGCGAATGCAGATTCTCCTGCTCTCCGAGCTTTGGTCCAGAAGTTCCCCAGATTCTTCGCGGACCGCCGGAATCTATGGATTATTCTTTGCGCGGATGGAATCAACCCGTTCAACGATCAGCTATCCAGCATCATGCCCATTTGCTTCACGATTGGCAACATGCCCGGGGAAGAACGACACAAGCACGTGTTCACGTATGGGATTGTGGAGGGCAAGCCCAAGGACACTTCGCTCTTTTACGACCACCTGGTGGATGAGCTAGAGGTACTGTGGTCCACTGGTCATACGGTTTTCGACGTCATCGAGAAAGAACCATTTACAGTTCGATGCATGGTGTACGCGGTACTCATGGATTACGTTGGCCTTGTGGACGCATCCCGACGAATGGCCGCGACTGCCATTATGGGATGCTTGAAGTGCCTGATCAACGGCATTGGGGCTGCGAAAAGCAAGATGGGGAAAACGATATTTCTGGAGAAGTACCAAAAGCGACGAGGTCCGCCCATTCTTGGATGTACAATCATACTCATATAGATCGGTCCTATGTTGGTCCCATGTCGGTCCGGTATTTGGGCCCCATACCGCCCCCGTCTTGTACCTGTCGCGTTTACCGAGAAGTTTGTGATAGGAGCGTTGGTGCTTACTAAGCACTGTCCGAGTCCCGCCCTGGCCCCGCCCTTGTTTCGCCCTTACCCCGCCCCCGTACCGCCAACAACCCGCCCCCAATCTGCCCCAATTCATTATGGATTGTACACTTACTTACCCAGGTGGCGATACCGAGACTGACCTCCACACCGATGAACGTGTCCGACAAATACAGCAGTTGCACAAAGGCATGGCGAAGAACGGCGCTTCCAAAGAGCAGTTACAAGATAGTTTCAAGAAGTTTGGTGTGAAAACTCCTTGCGCGTTCTCCAGATTGGTGTACTTCCACGTCATACACATGTACCTTTTGGACTTGATGCACATATTGAGCAACTTGGTCCAACGCTTACACAAATCGATTTGTGGTGGCAACTGGTCAGCGCATTGTCGGAATTTTGCAAGAGAGTTTAAGGTCAATCGGGCCTGGCTTGTTGCGCCTCCGCAACCTCGCAATGCTACACGTGTTCGAACAGCAGCTCAGCGACTTGCTGGTAAGTAGCCAATCTGGGGGAGGGGGGGGGGTACCACATGTGGGAACCATGTCGACCCAGGCTAGCCCCAACGGGTACGGGGGCGGGACCCAAGTAGGGGCCAAGGGGCGCAATCCTGCCCTGTCGCTTTGTGCCCACGGCAGGTAAACCTTCTCCGTGGGCACCGTCGAAGCCGTCGAGGGAAGCCATGACCGTGTGGTTACGTGACAATCTGAGCGCACCAAAATCATGGGGGCCACTGGCTCAGAAGCTTATGCAACTGAAGGCTAACGAGAATTTCATTCCTCGAAGATTGAAGGCGGCATTGGGCATCACGGCGATGACTTCAGGAGTTTTGCCTGTTCTCTCGAGCTGGTCTGGTCGGGATGGGCTCGTGGAAAGGCCTTTGCACGCGGATTATGTTGGGGAGATATGCTCCATCGTTCGTGAGGTTGTCAGCCCTACAATTCTTCTGAAGGTAAACCTCTCCCTACAATTCTTTTGAAGGTCCAACACCCCGCCCCGACGGGGGCGGGGTGCTTCCCTGATTTAGTACCCACGTGGCCATAGTAGGTCCGCATTTATATCGTACCCATACGATTTCTTTTTGAGATCTGATATTTGCCTTTTCCAGGAAATGCCAGGTCTCATTGAGAGAGTGAAAGTGGTCCTAAAGCTTGGTGAAGATCATATGTCACCAGCCGATTTGGTGATGATGCAGCATCTCCTTACTCATGTCGTGCCGCAGCTCATGATGTACGGTCCAGCACGTGAGCTATGGATGTTTTGCTTCGAGGACTACTTTGGCCGAATGAAGCGTGCGGTCAAAACGCGATCGAGTCCGGTGGCCAGCATCATGAAGAATATAGAGTTGGAGCGCCTCGTAAACCTTTGTCGCGGGTTGAGCGATTTGGCGCGAGGGTCGAGGCCACCTGTATATCCACTCCCCGAACCTTCGCGGGTTTCAATGATGCTGAAATCAGGAGTGGAGCGTCAAGGCAGGAACACACTGCTATCAGAAGGTATGTGATACCGTGCCGCCCCTGTTGAGTCAACATGCCGGACCCGTCGGTCCTAGATCCCGCCCCGGCCCCGCCCCATGTATTGCAGTTCGATTTCATGCTAGCTACAATCTTAAAATAAAGTTCGATATTTTGGGCTTCAGATACCATTAAGGACATCAAATCCTGGCTGCTGCTTCATTTCGATTGGTTTGCCGAACTTCGACATCAGTTTGAATTGGCTGCAGCACGCATCAGGGCGGAAAATCAGCGATCTCGACGGTTTGTACCCACACTTGCATCACTTTTACAGCCTGTCGCGCTCGCTACTCGTCCTTTGTTGGAACCATCGGACGTCCCCGTGGGGGCGGCACGTTGGACCGGCACGGGACCCGCATCGGACTAATGTCTTCACCTGATTCACAAAACAGGTTACATCAACAACGTGTCCGTCGGCAACGACTTGCTGGAAACCCCGTTGCCCCGTTGCGTCTGGTAGAGCCTACCTTCGAGGACGCCAGCACGTGGAGGAAGGAGCCGAACCCCCATGGCGAAGGAATGGTCGTGAAACAATTTTCCACGGAAGAGATCAACTTCATTACCTCGCCACCGCCACGACTTTTGCGGTACAGTTATGTAAAGGTTGGACGTAGCATGTTCAGAGCTCGTGATCTGGACCATGATAAGGCGAGTATGCAGCGATACATGCTTGTGAAGTTCAGAGATATCTTTGTTGGACACAAAATGGTTGACGGCATTCGCACTCCCCAATACGAAAACCAGGACTGGTGCGTGCCCCCATCCCGCCCTCACCCTGGCCTAATGGGGACCACATGTTGCCCTTGTTGTATTCGTTCAGTTTATTTAGGCGATCTCCATTTTCACCCAGAATTATACTGATGAATCAGGTACGCGGAGTTGCTGGATGTCTTCAAGATGTCGATCCACGGCCACGACCCATTCATTTTTGTGAAAGTCAGGTGGTTTCCTCAAGAGGCCGCTGTCGCTGACCCCATCAGCCAGACCGTATTTCTACGTACCGACTTGCCATGGGCCACGAAGGATTCTATTATCCGAGCTGAAGAAATTGAGTCCCAGGTTTGCATCGTGCCAATACCGTGGCTGCCTAAGCGGTTAGCAATCACACCCTCGAACCGCCGCCGACTGCCTATGGGAATCAGAGAGAAGCCCGGTATATTGGCGGTGGTTCTGGACCGGACCGTTGACTTTGTTGGTGAAGTTGCTGACGATGAAGACAATCACGCCGCTTGAAGCATGGACCTCGAGCGTACCCACGCTGGACCCGTCGTGGACCCGCCCTGGACCCGCACTGGACCCGCTTTGGACCTATCGGGGATGATATTACTAGTATGCTAGCAACCGTTTCTTACCGACAAAACTTGTAACATATGTACAGTGTAAATATTTTTACGGGTCCGTGCGGGGTCCATGCGAGGTCCACGCATCACCTTCCCCGTGCGGTCATTTTGTCACATGCACTTCCTTAATGACCGCATGGACCCGTCGAATAATCGTATGGACCCCCAAAATAACCACACGGACCCGCTGAATAACCGTATGGACCCACACAATAGTCGCATGGACCCGCTTATTACCACCCACATGGACCGGCGGAATAATCGTATGGACCCGCAAGATAAGCATACGGACCCGCTTAATAATTACATGGACTCCACTTAAAAAGCGCATGGCCCCGGCGAATAATCGCATGGACTCGATTTCCGCTGAGGCCGCTGTCGCTGACCCAGCAGTCAGACCGTATTTCTGATCGCGCGCCACCCCACGGGTCCATGCGGGGTCCACGTATCGCCTCCCCCGTGTAGTACATCTCGGGTGCGCCACCCACTGGTCCATGCGGGGTCCATGCGAGGTCCACGCATCGCCTTCACCACGCAACCCATGCCGGGTGCGCCACCCCACGGGTCCATGCGAGGTCCACGCATCACCTTCCCCGCGCACCCCATCTCGGGTGCTCCACCCCACGGGTCCATGCGAGGTCCACGCATCGTCTTCCCCGTGCAGTCCATCTCGGGTGCTCCACCCCACGGGTCCATGCGGGGTCCATGCGAGGTCCACGCATCGCATTCACCACGCAACACATGCCGGGTGCGCCACCCCACGGGTCCATGCGAGGTCCACACATCGCCTTCCCCGCGCAGTCTATCTCGGGTGCGCCACCCCACGGGTCCATGCGAGGTCCACGCATCGCCTTCCCCGTGCAGTCCATCTTGGGTGCGCCCCCCACTGGTCCATGCTGGGTCCATGCGAGGTCCACGCATCGCCTTCACCACGCACCCCATCTTGGGTGCGCCACTCCCGGGTCCATGCGAGGTCCATGCGAGGTCCACGCATCGCCTCCCCCGTGCAGTCCATCTCGAGTGCTCCACCCATGGGTCCATGCGGGGTCCACGCGGGGTCCACGCGAGGTCCATATATGGTCCGTACGGTTGGGCGCCTATCGGAGGTTTGGTCCGTGCTGAACTTAACGGGTCCAACATGGGTCCGAGCGATCATGTTTGGTCCAGGGTCGGTCCAGGGTCGGTCCGGGGTCGGTCCAGGGTCGGTCCATGCACCACATGCTGCCTTAAAGCATGGCCATACGGGTCCATGCGAGGTCCCCCACGCCAGCGGCGAGGAATCCGTGGTGAGATTTCGATGGACACATGGACCCCACATGGACCGACGAAACACCGCATGGACCCATGGTGAAATGTCGCATGGACCGAGAAATCAGTGGTACCAAGTGTGGGACCCACCCCGGACCGATAGGAACTTTTGGACCAATCTAGTGGTAAAAGCCCGAAGGCGTCATCGACGGGTCCATGTGATCCATTTTTCACGGGTCCATGTGGGGTCCATATGGTCCATACGGGTCCATATGGGGTCCATGATGGGTCCCTATTGGTCCCGGGACCGCATGGACCCGGCCTTATTTGGTAGGGACAGCAGAAGCTGTGGATGCCGAAACAGCTACACCTGCAAAAGAAATGCACAAGAGAGAAAGCATGGCGAGAGCGCCGATTGCCGGCGTGCCAAAGCCGAAAGGCGGCACACCGCACCCGATAGCTTTGGCCGGAGCTCGCGGCTTCACCGCGAAAGTACCGTCGGCGAAATCTTCGTAGTCGTCGGTGTCATAGCCTGTCAGGTCAGTCGGGTGGACGGCGGCGTGATTAACCGTCTGCACGAAGCCTCCGAACTCACCGCATGTCGCCTCCGTGGTGGTCACCCGCGCCGATTGAGTTGGCGCGGGCTCCACATCCTCCACCTGCGAAACAGGCATAGCAGGGGCCGGCACGGCGGACGCCGATGCCGCCGCACCACCTGCCGGAACCTGCCCCTCCGGTGTGATCCCCACCGCAGCGGCAGGGCCACACACCAGAGCCGATGCATGCACCTCCGCTCCGCTCCCAGGAATGAAAGATGCGTGGGTAAAATGTACCTTGTCTTGGGCGGCCTGAACCTCAGTGGTGAGGGCATCAAGCCGCCGCAAGATGTCCTCGTCGTCCGCGCAGTCGGCCGCAGGCTGCACGCCGAAGCCGTAGGCCGACACGTCGATGCCGCCAATCCCGCCCGCGGAAAGCACAGCGGGAGGACCGTAAGCCGACGCCGCACGGGCGAAGGCCTCCGGACCATCATCCGCAGCCTCCTGGAAGACCTGCACAAGCGCCAAGGTGTGGAGACCCTCCGCATCCTCCTCCTCAATAGGAATGCAGAAGGCCGCTGCCGTGGCCGACGAATGCTGGCGCCCACCAAGAGGGCAGTCGCGGTACGCGTGATAGGCGTCCCCTTTGCCCGCCTTGCGGCAACGGTGGCAAAGGGGCTTCGCCTTCATGTTGTCCCTGTCGAACCCCACAGGCGGTGCCGCGTGCACACCCACCCGATGGCCTCGCGGATGCTGCTTACCGCGCGGCTGTGGTTGCTGCTGTCGCTGAACCGCGCCCGCACGATTGTCCCGCACGAGCGCCTTCAAGGCGGCGATCTCGTCGAGGAGAACGGCGTACTCAGACGACGTGATAAGCGCGGAGGGCTTACCGCCCGCCCCCAGCGTCTGCTTCTCACGCACTGCCACCCCATCGTCCGACTGCGCCCAGGCCTGAAAGATGGCCACGACGAGGGCCTGAAGCGAGCGGAGAGTGACCCCGCCGAGGTCACCCGCAAGCGGGTACCGCACCTTCACCGCCGCGTAGAAGATCGGGTCGAGGCGGTTGTAGAGCGACAGCTTGCGGGTCTCGTCGGTGGGCTGCCAGTCAGGAGCGCGGTTATCCCGCACCAGACGTTGCTCACGAGCCAAGATGGGCTGCGGGTCAACGCCTGCGGGATAACGTAGAGCCGCGTGCTCCTGCTGGTGGCTCTCACGTAGCGCGGCAGGCACGCTCCCCTTGATAATGTCGACAAGGGCACGACGTCCATCTCGGTCAGCCGAGGAGTCCGTACCGCGAAGCCAGGTGTCCGCCACGGAGTTGCGCTCCACGACGAGGGCCAACACGTCGTAGAGAAGCCCATTAACCTTCTCGATAACCAGAGAGGTGGGGTCGTCGAGGTCAAAGGGAGTCAAATCCAGCCCAGCGGACTGAAACTCGGTACGAAGCTGCACCACCAGCTCGGAGAGGCGGTCCGCGTCGTCAGTACCACGATAATGATGTTTCTTGGAACCAAGGATATCCTCGCGGATACCCTTGGCCCAAGCCCGATGTAAACGCCCCTTGTAGACCATGTCGACCGCGGCATGTTGGTCAACAAGGTGCTTCCGCAACGCGACAGCGGTGTCGCTGTTGCTGGAAGCAGCAGGGGGCACCACAGGCGGGGTGCTAGCGGTTGGGGTGTCCCGAACCGCATCTACTATGAGCCGTATTGAGGCGTCCAAGTCGAAGTCCTTCAATAGGCGTTTACGAGCTCGAGTAGATGTCGCCATACTTCTGAAAGCCAGAGAAAAGATGATGCGCGGCAGCACGTTTGGGTGTTGTGGCGGAAACGGAGTGAAGACGTAACGGCAGAACGTGCGGAGCGGCGAAAAGAGCGTGGGGCACTTGCAAATGTCGATGTGGTCGAAGGTGTCCGGAGCACCAGCCCAAAATACGTAAACCAGCGGGATCGGGGCAGGTAAAGTAACGCAAATGAACATTGCCAAAACCGAGCAATAGCAACGCGCGGTGCCCATGACTCGCAGCCGCAAGAGACGTCTACCGTAAAGTCATGTCCAAATCCTAGTCGCACCCAAACGCGCAAGTGCGCACCACCTCTTCAAGCGGCTGCTTAGCCAATCATGGCCAAGATAGCAAGTGGAATGAAAACGTGGATGGGGCCACGACCTACCGGAATATCCAAGTACACTAGATATCAGAAAGTCCCGTACTCTAAACTGTGTGATAAACTGTGTAAGATAAATAAACCCTAAGCTAGATATACCCGGAACGGTCTCGGACGGTCTCGGAGTCTAGCCTACCTGTGACACAGCGTGTGTCACAGTACGAACCTACAGATCAGTCAGCAGTCCAGTGTTGGTCCTAGGGATCTGTCATAGGGGCCTGACCGGGAATCCCAGTCAGGGCTGCCTATACAGATTTCAGCAGCACCTTCGAACACATCCAACTTGAATGCTCAGGACATAATAATAGTTTGTATAGTCTTAGAACAACCCAAGATGGCGAACTAAGGAAAATCATTGCTGAAGAAATCTCAGAAAAGCCCAAACTACTAAACCCTGGAAAAGGTACCACATACATCAAAACACAGCCATCGAAACTTTTTCCACTTGCTGACCTAAGACAGGAAATGAATGAGGAATTATACTTACACGCTCTCCCGGAAGCTAGCATGTACCGACCATCAAGTTCAAAAAAGAATACCATTGCTGTGACCGCTAAACCCGAAGTGGACCATGTCACGGGAACAATTAAATATCCCGAACTCCAATATGTCCAAAAGAAAGAGTTTTGGAAACTTTTGGCCTGGCACCGCCTTTCCAACAAAGCAGTCCCATGCTCACTTGCGGAGTACTCGAATAGGGCACACGATATACATGAAGCACTCAATGCATGTAAGTTTGAATCGGGAGATCCTAAAAACTGCTACGCAATCAGAAGAAGCCTCTTAGATATTTTGGTGGATGACAGAAACCTTGACAAAAACGGTTGTGAACTTTTCTCCAACCCACTAAATGCCCACCCTAGAATTCACTCGAGAAGATGCATACCCACCACAAGAATGAAAAAAACCCTCAGGCCCTTCTGCCATCATGGGAAAATTGGCTTTGATGGTCTCGCTTGGGATGACTACGTGGACCCGATAACAGGCATTGGCAGAATCGTTTATGGAAATCCCCCCTTTGATGGGAAAGATAAGGGCAAATCTTCGGCGGTTATGACTACCTTGGAAATGGGACATAAAGCGGCCAACACCGTCCTTGGATTTTCAGGAACATGGATTCTCCCGCTGTCTCCCAAAAACCAAAAAAGATGGTTCGATAAAGGCTTTAAACTTGTTTTCAGATTCCCGCATAACACTATTCCATTTATCCCACATGGCTATTGGACGGGTGATGACCCCTACGTTCTCCCAGGTGGTGGATGCTATAAGGATGACTTTTCGGATGTTGTTATCATAGCTATAGACAGTGCACCCAGTGATACTCAACCAGCCTTTGACTGGAGGCCAACACAGAAAAAGATTGCCAGATGGTTCCTTAACGTCCTTCCCAAGTCCAGAGTCACGAAGAAGAGGCTTGAATACACAGGAGTCAACCCTGATATTTGGAATGAAGTTTTGAACGAAAGCGACAAGGTACTTCCCTCTTCGCTTTGCCCATGGCCCACTCAAGACCCTCCTTATCATCATAGTGATATTGA
>LGRX02016928.1:0-12336 GCA_001247695.2 Cymbomonas tetramitiformis | reverse complement strand
GGGAAAGGAAGGCTGCCTCCGACGACATCCCGGGCACCCACAACGCCCTGCTGAAGATACGGGAGATCGCTGAGGAGGTGGAGAATGACATAGATACGGAGACAGCTCAGAGGCGTGATGCAGACCGCCTCCCCCCGGACTGTCTCCTTTGCAAGTCCATCTCCCCGCCCCTCCTTCTTCAGGCGCACCCCCTCCTCAAACCGCCCAGCGCTCGCCATGCTGGAGAACGGGCCCACTACTGCCGCTGCCGCGGCGGTCACCCCGTTACCACCACCACCTGGTCTCTCCCGCACTGACACGCCGAGGGTTCGCCGGTGTTTCGCCTGCGGTTCCACGGAGCACATCGTCCGCAACTGCACGGACGAGGCCAAGCTGAAGGAGTGGAGAGCCAACGCCCCTGCCCGGCTGGCAAACTCTCCTGGATTCGTGGCCGCTGTCGTCTGGGCCATCGAACAGCAGGAGGACCTCTCCCGGGTGGACGGCGTTCCTGAGGAGTTCTCCGAGGAGGTTTTGGCGCTCGCAAGCTGTGAGGACGAGCAGGGCTACCAGACCCTGGCGGCACTCGCTGGCATCGAACTTGTGGAGGGCGACGGCCTCCCCCCAGTTGAGGATGACGAATGACTGGCCGGCGACCAGTCCCCGACCCTGCCCTTCGGGGAAGTGAGGTCACACTCTGGCGACCAGACCCTCTCCACCCAGGAGAAGCGGTCAGAACCAGAAGAACCCCGACGCGCACGAGGACGCAGAGATCCTTGGGGCCATCGACCCCATCCCAAGAGCGTGGCCTTCACCTCTGGGACACGCATGCGACACACCTACCGCTCAGCTGGTGCCCCGCCACTACCGGGGGATGACCTGATCAGCCACCCCCTTGCTGAAAGTGGTCCTTTTGACGAACCGTCCCTACCTCTCGATGATGGCCCTGCATATACACAGGCAAGGATCGAGGGTCGGAGGGGCCGGCGAGTCCCCCGACACAGGCCCCCCGTCATGGGTGGCAACCTTGGAGGGCCCCGTGATCTCCGCCCCCAGTCGCGCGCTGTTCTGCCATTACCAAATTATCAGTCCAACCTCGCGGATCCGCGGAAGAGGCTAACTGCGTGGCATTGGAAGAGGGAGCTGTACTCCCTACCCCTTGAGGTCGCCATGCAAAAGGTCCGCAGAGCTCTGCGTAAATCTCCAGAAGCTGCTAAAGCCCTGGTGGATAAGATGTGGGAGCGCACCCGCAGTCGCATACGCTCTGGGAGCCGATCACCAGAGGAGCACGTGAACCGCGCCAACCAGCTGGCGGAGAGAATACGTATCGCCCGCGAACCTCAAGATCGCAGAGAGGGTCATCAGCGCATGGCATTGTGGCGTCACCTTCTCTCGCACGACGGCCGCCAACAAGCCCTCGAGCCCTTGGGCATCAGCTCCCCCGACCTCTACGCGGCCTGGAGGGAGCTGTCGCCCGCCGAGCAGCTGGAGGCTATCGCCACCTCGAGTCCGGACTCTTCCCCTGACACCAGACCGTGGGAAAAGGAGGGCGTGCAAAGAGCAGCAGCGAGGTCTTCGGCATCTCTCTACACCCTGGACACTGAAGTGGGCACGATACCCGGGACGACAGGGGATGTGGGCCTGCCTGGTGCCTGGTGCAGTCTGCACGCGGTACATCAGTACAAGATGAGGAAGCTGGGCCCCAGCCCTTTAGGCGCATCTCCTTCTTCGCCCCCGCTGGACGAACCCACCCCGGAGGGGGCCTCTTCGCTCCACGCCGCTGACGCGCCGACCACCCCGGGAGGAAACCTTGAAGATCCACCCGACCGCGCTCAATCTTCGCTCGAAGTGGCAGAGGAGACCTCTACCTCCAGTTCGCTCTGCTTCACCCAGCAGATGAAGACGCGTAAAGCAGAGGTCCGCCTGGACAGCCACCCCATCGCTGAAGACCCCGGAGCAATGGAAGAAGACTCCTCGGTCGATTCGCTCCGCTACACCCAGCAGATGGCGGCAGCTGGGACCCATGAGGCGAGGTCTGAAGGGAACCACCTGAGCTCCCCCCAACTCGCCCTCGACCCCTCCACCAGCAGCCCCCAACAGAGTGACAAGGATCCCCTTGACCACAGTGGGACCCCCCACACCAGTCTCACCACCAGTGCCACTACCCATGTGAGCCCCACAGCGAGCGGTACTACCCACGCGAGCCCCACAGCGAGTGGCACTACCCATGTGAGCCCCACAGTGAGTACCACCCACGTGAGCCCTACCACCAGCGGCACCACTCATGTGAGCCCCACTACTACCAGCGATACCACTCATGTCAGCCCCACCCCGAGCGAATGCATTTCAACGGGTGCCCTGCTGACAGCGAGCGCAGACGATCTCATCAGCCACCCGACCGAAGACATCGATTTGCTGGATGAAGAGTTCTACGCCGCGTGTAGGCAAACAGCGAAGGAGTGTCGCGACGCCTCGGACAATCTCCTCCCCAACCTCAAGTGCAAGAGCATACGCACGGATGGAGGAGTCCAGTGGAAGACCGACATTGAGGGGACTCTTGCAGCGGCGCACGATGAAGAGGGACCGCTGCTACTGGTATTCTACGCGACCCTCAGAGGGCACACGGTCAAGGTGTTGATTGACTCGGGAGCCTCCGACAACTTCTTCTCGGAGCAGAGTGCTAAGCGGTGTGGTCTCACGATGCGGGCTGGCTCCGAGATGCGAGTCACCCTAGCGGACGGATCTGCGAAGATCACAGGCGCTACCGCGTACGCCAAGTTCAACGCGCATACTACCACGGGCACCTACACGGAGAACGAACGCCCTGGCCCTTCGGATTCTCCCCCTGGGCATACAAGTGGACGTTATCCTCGGCGGAAGATGGCTGCGCAGCCACTCCCCCGTAACCTTGGGTTATGAGGGAAACGGTTCTGTGTCCTTTCTCAGGAAGTCCCGCGGCGGCAAGGTTGATTGGGGATCGCGTCACCATCACAGGCTGCTCTCCTGGGAAGGCACCTGGAGACAAGTCTCCAAAGGGCACTGCTTGTGCGGGATTGGTGGACGAGGTGTTCCTGACCCCTGCTCAGCTGAAGAAGTACCTGGTGTACGCGGATACGCAAAAGAGGCGCGGCAATGATGACCCTGGGATACAACCCGCCTGGCTCATGATGGCCGAGAAACCCCAGAGCGATGAGACCTCCGCCTTCGCAGCGACCGCTGTCGGCACTGAAGATGCCAAGCCTGCTGCGGACACTGAAGACGCGGACGTGGACCCCGAGTGGACTCTCAAGTTCCAAGACTTCTGGGGCCCAGAGTATGAGAAGGAGATGACGACTGCCCTGCCGGACATCGATGGTCTGAGACATGACCCTCAAGACGAGGCCAACATTCACCTGGACCCTGAGCTGAGCAAAAAGGGGCCACCCTGCCAGCGCATCTACAAGAAGTCCGCGGAGGAACTCCGCCAACTCCGAGAGCGCGTTGAGACCTTGATGTCCAAGGGTTACATACGACCCTCGTCCAGTCCATACGCAGCTCCCTGCATGATGGTCCCCAAGCCAGGGAATCCCAAGGAGTTGCGACTGGTGATTGACTACCGACTCCTCAATCGCCAGACAGTGAAGGACAAGTACCCTCTCCCAGACATCCAGATGATGTTCGACGAGATGCAGGGTGCCAAATTCTTCTCCTCATTCGACGCGGTGGATGGCTTCTGGCAAGTCCCGATGGCCCCAGGAGACGTGGAAAGACTGCTTTCACCACCCAGATGGGATCATATGAGTGGTTGGTCATGCCACAAGGGCTGCAGAACTCCCCATCTCAATACCAACGACGGATGCAGCGGGCTCTGGGTCATCTTCCCTTCGTTCGCATATTCATTGACGACGTGGTCGTTTTCAGCAACACCGCCGCAGAACACTACGAGCACGTCAAACAGCTGCTCCTGACATGCAGGGAGAAGGGCGTCTTTCTGAAGAGGTCCAAGTGCCAGCTGCTGAAGAAGTCCTTGCGCTTCCTTGGCCACTGCATCTCTGCGGATGGCTGCAGACCTCAACATGATAAGGTGGCTGCAGTAAGGGACTGGCCTGAGCTGGAGACAGTTGCCCACGTCAGGCAGTTCTTGGGCCTGGCGGGGTACTACCGCAGGTTCATACACTGCTTCTCCGAGATCGCCCAACCTCTCACCCGTCTGACCAAGTCAGACGTGCCCTGGGAGTGGGGCCCCATGCAGCAGTGGGCCTTCGAGGAACTGAAGCAGGCCCTCACCTCAGCACCAGTACTCGCCCTGCCCAACATCAAGGGCGCCGCAGACGGTACAGCACCTTTCGTGGTGCAGACGGACGCCATTGGCATCGCCCTTGGGGGAGTACTGATGCAGGACAATGGGGATGGCCTCGGCTTACGCGTGATAGCGTACGAGAGCCGTCAGTTCTCAGCCGCCGAGCAGAACTACCACACCGGTGAACGAGAGCTAGGTGCCCTGCACCATTGTACCACGGTCACCTGGTGACACTACCTCATTTTCACCAACTTCCGCATTCAAGGCGATCACCGCCCCCTTAAATGGCCGATGGAACCTGGTAGGGAGCTCAGCCGCAGGCAGGCGCGCTGGTATATGGATCTCGTGGAGGTGGGGGTTCCGCGTATGGAGTACATCAACGGGGCGCTACTGCTGGTACCCGACGCCCTGTCTAGACGACCTGACTTCAAAGACAAGGACGTCCGCGATGGTTTGAAAGAAGCAGGAGTGATCGACCCCACCAGGGAACATATCAACCCCCTATGGCCGGTCTGTGGCCGTACGATGAGGGCTGTGGCCGAGGTTTGGCCGAGTGTGCTTTTGCTTGTTGGCCGAAACGAATTATGTAAAATTTTGAAAATTCCCCCGAAAATTTGCGATTTTTATGATATTGCCATACATGAAATTAAAATTTTACGCCTGCGGCGGGCAATTTTGGATTTTGGCCGGGATGGCCGAAATTTGGCCGATGGAAATTTTGAGTGTTGGCCGTACGACATAAATGTTTGATATGTTCCCTGGACCCCACCTCCGACCTGGCGAAGGACCCTGGCAACCCTGGAGTCTGAGTGCTTCTCCAGCGCGCCACTCGCAGCCCATCCCCACTGGGCCCAGACGATTGACTGCTGGCTTTCAGCGGTAGAGACCCTCTCCATGGCGGAGCAGGCCATGGGCTTGGGGGAGACCATCGCCCTCGTTAACCCGAAGCTCTATGAAAGAGCGAAAGGGGATGACCTCGACTTCGACATGCCTGACTGGCCCGAAGCCAAAGTTGTGAAGCCTACAGACCCCACGTGTGACCCCCCTGACCAAGCCTCACCTCACATGAGGATGACGAGAAGCATGTCGCGGACACAAGCCGCGGTGACTGGAAAGGCTTCTGCGACCTCAGCACCCCCACAGTCAGCACTGCGGAAGGCGCAAACGCCTAATACACCCCAGGCTAATGCATCGATAGTGCCTGCTGACAAGACACCAGCGAGTTCACCACCCCCAGAGAAGGTACTCCAGCAGTCAGCGCCATCAGCGACTCCTTCCCCACGAAAGCGACGAGATCGTCTCCCGGATGGCCCGCAGAACTGGCGCGTTCGCGCAGAGTACGCCTCGAAGTACATCAACAAGTTCGGGCCCTTCGACGTGGACGCCTGCTGCGACTTCGGTGGTCGCAACAGACAAGCGGATCGGTTCTGGACTGACTGCCTCTCCAAAAAATGGAGGGGTCTTCGAGTCTGGTGCAACCCCCCATACGATTCCAGCCACATCACTGTGGAGGCGATTCTGAACAAATACATCGCAGAATGGAAGGCAGATCCGGAGAACACCTCCGCAGTGTTCGTCCTTCCAGATCACCAGTCCAAACTCCCTGCGTGGCGTAAGCTATTCAGAAATGCTAACATGCAGATCGTTGAAGTCATCCCTACCCACGATGACAAAGGCGAGCCCAATCAGTTCTTCGAGAACCCGCCGGATGGGAAGGCCTTCGATCTCCGCTGGCCTGTCTTGATAGTCCACGCCCCTCCCGCCAAACCACAGCCAGCACGCGTACGGCATCCACGAGTGACCCCGGCTGTGATAAGAAAGGGAGAAGCAGCGGACTTCAGAGACACGATCTCTCAACAGTCGGACTCAAAGTTTCTGCGTGCTCTAAAGGCGGAGTACATCCGCGAGGGATCGCTTCGCTCGCTGCGGGACAAAGTGAAAGCAGCTCCACATCAGTGCTTACAGGACTTCAGACTGGTGGGTGAAGTGGTTTGGAGAACTGCGGCGGGGAGATATCAGTTGGTGCTGGGGAAGGATTCTCCACTTCGGGAAGTGGTGATTCGTCATGCCCACGAGTCACTGTCTGCGGGGCACACTGGAAGAGACAAAACCCTAGAAAGGGTACTGCGACGCTTTTGGTGGCGTGGAGCTGCGGACGACGTGGGCACCTGGGTTGCATCCTGCGCAGTATGCCAGTCGGTCAGGCCACGGGGAACTTACCCAGACGGCTTGCTAAATCCTCACAGCATCCCAAATAGACCGTGGCAGGATGTCGCAGTGGACTTCGCCACCGGCTTACCAGTATCAGAGAGAGGCAATGACGCCTTCGTGGCCTTCACGTGCAAGCTGACAAAGATGATCCACGTCATACCGATAAATATCGGTGACAGCTCTGCGGCCGTGGTGGCCAGGATCTACTTTGATTCAGTGTGGCGCTTGCATGGTGCACCTACGAAGATCGTTTCTGACCGCGACCCGCGGTTTCAGGACGCCTTCTGGCAAGAGCTTATGAGGCTGATGGGCGTAAAAGTGGCTCGCACCACTCCGTACAACCCTCGGTCTGACGGGCAAGCGGAGCACAGCAATCGGGTCATTGAGGACATGCTCAGGTCCTTCGTGGATGCTAATGTGGAGGACTGGGATTTGTTTTCGCGATATGATTTACATATCTACCGGTTGGATTTGCATAGTTATATTTCGTTTACATTATATCCTTACGTTGAATGTAATGCATACCCCCGATGTGGATTAAACTGAGATGTCTACACCCGATGTGGATTAAAATGAGATGTCGCCCCCCGATGTAGATTAAAATGACATGTCAGCCCCCGACGTAGATTAAAATGACATGTCTACCCCGATGTGGATTAAAATGGGATGTATGCCCCGATGTGGATTAAAATGAAGTGTCTGCCCGATGTGGATTAAATGAAGTGTCGGCCCCCGATGTGGATTAAAATGGATGTCGGCCCCCGATGTGGATTTAAATGAAATGTCGGCCCCCGATGTAGACTTATCCCTATGTTAAAAATAGTGTAAAAAACATCAAAACAATGACCTTCAAAAAATCTTCCAATTCAAAGCGCATCTTCCAATTCAGAGCGTCCTTCGTTTTATGATATGGGCATGTCGGCAACCATATATTGGCTATATACACCATCTCCAATCGACCTTACACATGCGAAAACATTTTCTGATCGACGGTTTAAAATGTGTTTTCATTCGAAAAATCTATCATTCACGCGGATGCCCACGATTGTGCCCTTCCAACGTCTGGCTTTCCTAAGCACATATGTTAATTGAATTTCCGAACGATATATACATATATATGGTCTAGATATGACAATGTGTGATCACACCGCACCATGCGCCTCGGCTTGTGACCATTTCCAAATGGGCAAAATCATCAGATTTATTTTTTTGGGTTGGTGCATGACTTATCGACGTGCAAATATATCGACGTTCGGTATTTCGGTGACTATTCACTAGTAATATGGGCCCATTGGGTCCTAAATGACATGCATGCAAGTGCTTTGCCCATCATAAGGGCATTTCGTAGGTGTGCGCACCATCCGCAAGTTGAGTCCTTGTCATAGGAATGGTCATTTTAATTAATTTTCATCGAAATTGCCCACCCAAAGCACACCGCTCAAATTCATCCTTCCCCCAAGTGCATGCCCAAACCCATGATAATAAATAATGCTGGGACACTCAAATATGGTGTGAAACGTCGAATATGTCAAATGTATGAAAAAACGCGCCCATTACCGACAAATTGATTCAGTCCTTGTCATATGACTGTTCCGAATTAAGGGAGTGGCCACGGAAGTAGATTTCAAAGGGAGTGTTATGCGCCTGCTATTTTTATGTTAGGATACTCTGATGCACATGTCGATGTATACCATGCACACGTATGTTTTTTATGGAGTGTTCGGATGCTTGGATTCTGAGAGTCATATTTATTTTGGCCTTGACGATGTGTGACTAGGGACCGATCTCCGAAACTCCGATGCCCGTCTGATGCTTGGTTTCTGAGAGTCATATTTCTTTTTGTTTGCTGTGGCGTGTTGCGGTCGCGAGTCCGATTGGACGCGATTGGCGAAGTCCTTGACATTGTCAACAACGTTAGTTTGCAGCTTTGCACTGTGATTGAGATGGTGCGACCCGCGTAAATAAAAGGGTGCAATGCATATGCGCATTGCAATGGCGAGTGCCAGGGATGCGATCAAAATGTATAAAAGTGAAGGGAAATGAATGTTTGAATGCCCGTGTGTGCGCGCAGTTGATTCCAAGCCCCTCCTCCCTACCGCATTTCACAGCATAGGGATCACGCTCGACATGACAAAAGTCACGCACGTAATGGTGGTATCCGCGTGTGGGGCACTCCACGCGTGATGGCGGTATAGATGGAATGCCATGATCTGGGTAGATCATATTTCATACAATGGAGGCGCGCCGTCGGCAAAATTCTTCTCTCCCCCTCATTAGAACGATAGAACCTAGAGGGGCCCCGCCCCTCCCCTAGGAGCATGTTGTAGAGCTAGCTAGCCCGGCATAAACCCAGGGCACCGGCGGTTATACCCCGGGTTGAACCATTTTTGATCGCCGCGGTTAAAACCAGTTACGGATTACCATACTTACGGAGCTTTTAACATTTGAAGGGCGATATGGAAAATACAATATGAATATCGGCTATTCTATGTATAGTTACGTGTCGGCGTATTGTGGATGCATAGGGCACCCGGTGAGGCGTATATGGTATCTCCGTTGAGTATACACATATACGGACCCATTTCTTTGGCGAGAATGTCACCTAACACCCAATAAGTATTGCCGGCGGTCCACGCCGAAGAGACGGTATTTTCTCTGCTCCTCGTTGATAATAACGAAGAAGACGAAGTTCCCCGGTCAAATGAGCTACACACATCCAAATCATGCAAATAATACGGGTTCGGTTTACTCGTGGTGATAGCACGACAAATGCGTTTTGACACGATGCATGCCGCCCTTTATCTGAATATCGGCTTGTGTCCCACGACACGCAAAAGCGAAAGCAAGTGACTTGTCAGTTGGCGGCGACGTCCCAACCATCATGCCGTGTATCCTTCTTCGATCGACTGAGCTACACACATACAAATCGTGTAAATGGCGACACCACAAAGTATGCATATTGCCCATCTCAAGCATATTTCAAGATGGGCCTTAATGGACGAGTAACGCGAAAGGTATGCCCCTTTTAGTGAGGTCTGCCCACAAGGTTATGATTATCAGCTATACACTATGAAATATCGCCCTTTAATAACACCTAAAGGGCGATATGGAAAATACAGTATGAATGGCATCTATTCTAGTATAGTTGCTTTTCGGCGCATTGTGGATGCATTAGGCACCTCGGTGAGGCGTATATAGATGGTATCCTCATTGAGTATACACATATATGGACCCATTTGTTTGGCGGAAATGTCACATAACACCCAAGTATCGTCGGCGGTCCGCACCAAAAATCAGGTATTTTCTCTGCTCCTTGATAATAACGACGGTCCCCGATGGAATGAGCTACACACGTTCAAACCATGCGAATAAGGGTTCGCTTTACTCGTGGGCACGCCACAAATGCACTTTGACACCCTGCATGTCGCCCTCTTCCCGAATATGGGCGTGTGACCGCACTTTGACACGCATAAGCAGAAGCAGGCGATTTGTCAACTAGGGAATGACTTCCCAACCATCGTGCCGCACATATCCTTCTTCGATCGATTGAGCTACACACATCCACACCATGTGAATTGTTAATACAAGCAGACATAACGCCCACCTCAAGCAACCCCCGTAACTTCGATGTTCTATCTTGCCACCCCCCTCCCCACTTGGAGCAATTCTCATCCTCCCTTGTCAAATATTCTCAGAACGTTGTGCGGTCGGTCGCAAGAGGATATTCAAATTATGAAATATTTACAAAAACCGAAACCTAATACTAGACGTACTACTGACTACTAACCCGATCGGTCCGCTTGTCACTAGTCACAGTCATTAACCCGAAAATTAGTCAAGCGGGTAACAACGAGTACTTCCGGTCAGAGCTGCCGGGACAGCTGTCAAGACATCACCTCAAAGAGTGAGGCGCAAGTCAAACCTAAACCACGAACGGCTAGCGATAGGTGTGACACGTGATACCACGGGTTAGGACAGAATAGTAGTCTGACATGGGCGTGCACTAGGACTACCCGGACGGAGGGCTGCCGGTAAGATCTCATCACACCACCTCTGAACTAAGCATAGGGGGTACATAGTCACACCTAGATGCTAAGTCTATAGAGAGCCAGCCAAATAACGAATTGTGCTATTATGATACACATTTCTAGGGTTCTCCTAGGTGGATGGCCCGCAAGGGCTCCAGGGCTGGGTATCGAGTTTATTTTTTGTTATCGATAATTTTTGATACAATACAAAATTCTTGTCGATACGATATGATATACTCCAAAAGTAATCGATACGATACGTTAACTGGAAAACTAGTCTCGATAAAATATGACAACTAAAATTTCCTATCGATACGATATGTCATTTTTTCATAAGTTCGGTATCTCGATAAGTCTGATAATTACAATGTTAAGGCCAATAAGGCAGATTTTTACACTGTTAAGGTCAATAAGGCAGATTTTTACACTGTTAAGGTCAATAAGGCAGATTTTTACACTGTTGCCAACACCGCATCTGCTGCTCATCCATAGCCACAAAGCAGTGAGTGCCAAAGATCTCAATGCGGGAGTAGGAAAAATGGTGGCCGTACAGGTGGTGGAACGGCACCACTGCATCTCCGCAATGGGGCATGATAGTCCAGAGGTGAGTGAGCATCTGAGAGGGACCAGCAGGTAAGATCCATACCCGATGTGGTCAAGATAGCCCGAGAAATCCGAGATATCTTACCGATGACATACTCAGCCATAAAGTTCTGCCAGTGAAGAGTTGTTGAAGACTGGCGGTGCCTGATGCCATGCTGGTTGTAGAGTTGCTCTGCAGCGGTGTCACACATCTCCGGTGCACAGTCATACCGCAACACCAGCTCCGAGACCGAAAAACCCATACTAATGTACCCGTTTGGATTTTAGGGTTTCCGGTCGAGACCGTTGATAGTCATCAGCTGACCCACTGGGTAGGTGATACCCCAATGCCGAATGCTTTACACCCACACACAACATCACATGCCTCACGGTGACGTCACTGCCCCGCAAGCGCAAATGATTTGCAGAGAGAGGGTACATGCGTGCGCATATGCAGAAACAACTTGGCTTTCGTCGAGATTGGATGCCCGGCGGGCGGGGTGTAGAAGCAGGAGTTGGGATCGATGGTGGGTTGGCTGAGGATTACAACAAGCTGCACACAAGCATGTGAGCACATACATACATATCAAAAGCAAACAAAGTCGGCCAATAAGGAGTCCCATGCATATTCTTTAAATCGAGGCATTGTACGTGTAGGGAACGCAGGGCAACAAGGGTAGCGAGGGCTTTTTCAACACCAGACAGCAAGGGTTCTCAACGCGATTGGAAATATTCTAACATACCGTTAAATAGCAGGCACGTAACACTCCCTTTGAGATCTACTTCCGGGTTATTTAGGATCCGCTTGGTTCGCATCACATACATATATATGCGGACACAAAGTAAGCGGCCATGCTTAAACAACGCATGCAAAAAGCAGTGATCCGTCAGGTGAGTGAGCGCGCTTATCCGCATGGGGGATCACCATAAAAAATCGGTAGGCGTGGATGTTGGGACTCGAACCCAATCTGAGGAGCACGATGCTCCCCAGATTCCAAACAACCACCACAAACTTTAGCCAGATATGAACCACATATGCTATAAGCAAGGATCCGTCTAGGGAGTGAGCGCGCTTATCCACATGGGGCATCACCAAAAAACTCAGTAGGCGTGGATGTGGGGACTCAAACCCAACGTGAAGAGCACGATGCTCCCAGACCTCTAACAACCACCAAAAACTTTAACCAGATAAGGTGTCGCGCCATGAGTAAACCAAACAGAAGACAGAAACGTTAGATGCCAGCAAGGATGTAGGGACTC
>LGRX02016927.1:0-15465 GCA_001247695.2 Cymbomonas tetramitiformis | reverse complement strand
AACCAAGTTCGGAGATCTCAGTTGGACCTGAGATGCCACACCTTTCATCACATTGCTGTGGCGCACTTCACGAAAATGAGGGTTAGAGCCCCTTACCTAGCAAGAGAGCGCTCCCTCGGGATCGTGAAGCTAATGAGCCCGGCATGTGAATTATCACATTGCTGTGGCGCACTTCACGATTGAGCCCTACACCCACCTTCCAGTCATAGGCACCTACACCCCCCTTCCAAAGCATACCCTCCACTTGTGGGAGCAGCGCCTAGCCTCATACTCTCTCACGCCTTGCATATAGTAGGTATTCAAGGCACACACATACCCCACAAAGATATGCGTATCTAGTTGTGGGGTATGCAAGGCTCGCCCACATCTGACTCACTGCGATATAGAGATATATGTATATGTGAGTGGGGTATTCAAGGCGCACACATACCCCACAAAGATATGTGTATATGGTCGTGGGGTATATGCAAGCATCTTTGCCCCACATTACCGCCATGCGCCAACATTGATAGAGAGAGCCGCAGTTGGTGAGAGCATGGAGAATTCACTCACCCAGGTCGAGACACGCGTGTTTCAGCCAGGCCAACAGCAAGCTGCCGAGCTTGCGATATCGGTATGTCTTGGCGGTGGCGAACAGGCTGATATACACCAAGGTGTCCTCGAACACCATGGTGCACACACTCACCGCCTGGTTTTATGGTTCATAACAACATAAAACCAGGCGGTGAGTGTGTGCACCATGGTGTTCGAGGACACCTTGGTGTATATCAGCCTGTTCGCCATCGCCAAGACATACCGATATCGCAAGCTAGGCAGCTTGCTGATGGCCTGGCTGAAACACGCGTGTCTCGACCTGGGTGAGTGAATTCTCCATGCTCTCGCCAACTGTGGCTCTCTCTATCAATGTTGGCGCAAGGTGGTAATGTGGGGCAAAGATGCCTGCATATACCCCACGACCATATACACATATCTTTGTGGGGTATGTGTGCGCCTTGAATACCCCACTCACATATACATATATCTCTATATCACAGTGAGTCAGATATGCGCGAGCCTTGCATACCCCACAACCAGATACGCATATCTTTGTGGGGTATGTGTGTGCCTTGAATACCCGCTCATGTTTTCAACACTTTTTAGGGTGCTACTAAAAAGCCCCTACACCCCCCTTCCATAGCATACCCTCCACTTGTCGGAGCAGCGCCTAGCCTCATACTCTCTCACGCCTTGCATATACATATATACGTGTGTGTGGGTGTTGCTTATTTGTGTGTTTGTGAGAGCTAGCCTACAACCCTACACCCACCTTCCACTCACTGACCCCTACACCCCCCTTCCAAAGCATACCCTCCACTTGTCGGAGCAGCGCCTAGCCTTGTACTCTCTCACGCCTTGCATATACATATATACGCGTGTGTGTGTGTGTGTTGCGTATTTGTGTGTTTGTGAGAGATAGCCTACAACCCTACACCCACCTTCCAGCCTATAGCCCTACACCCACCTTCCACTCACAGGCCCCTACACCCCCCTTCCTAAGCATACCCTCCACTTGTCGGAGTAGCGCCTAGCCTGATACTCTCTCACGCCTTGCATATACATATATGCGTGTGTGTGGGTGTTGCTTATCTTTGTGTTTGTGAGAGCCAGCCTACAGCCCTACACCCACCTTCCAGTCACAGGCCCCTACACCCCCCTTTCATAGCATACCCTCCACTTGTGGGAGCAGCGCCTAGCCTCATACTCTCTCACGCCTTGCATATACATATATACGTGTGTGTGGGTGTTGCTTATTTGTGTGTTTGTGAGAGCTAGCCTACAACCCTACACCCACCTTCCACTCACTGACCCCTACACCCCCCTTCCAAAGCATACCCTCCACTTGTCGGAGCAGCGCCTAGCCTTGTACTCTCTCACGCCTTGCATATACATATATACGTGTTTGTGTGTGGCTTATCTTTGTGTTTGCGAGAGCTACTTACTTGTGGGAGTAGCACTTGAGTCTATATTAGCTTGCACCTAACATGTACAAAGCCAAGTGTATGGGGAGTGTGCTCACATTGAAATTGGGGTGCATACCATGATCAGGACGTGAGCCCGCAGTACCGGCTTGGAGGAAATACGCTCTATACCACCGGGGCGGTGACACAAAACGGGCGGCCAAAAGGGCACATAGACAAAAATGTGGTGTTTTCGCCGACACTAGTGACAAATTTTGCGCTCCCTGCCAAAAACACCGAAACACTATCGGAAGAAGCTCTACGAGGTAAACCTTATCTTCGATGTGTTGTGCTGGAAACGTGCTATTGATCACACGTGCATCTCCCTTGAATACTATCGAGGGCTATTAATATTGGTGTGTTTCCTTTCAGATTTCCGTGGAGTGTACATATGCCCTAGTACAGGGGTGTGTGTACGCCTTCGGCACGGGGCTTTTCTTCTCCACCAAGGCTCCGACGATGACATCGGTTATCATGGTGGAGGACTTCGATGTGGAAGTGCTGGAGAACACGAGGTGCTTCGGTTTATGATCGGGCTCTACTTGAAAGACCTTTGAATAACAAGTTGCCTACTTCACCTATTATATCGTAGGCTTCTTACTTTATGCGTGCGTAAATGTCCACTACCCGGTCTTGGGTACATCACGATGTACCCAAGCCACTCTTTGTTCCGCACGCCATGGCGAGCTCGAAACATTTCAAGTGTCCATATGGCCGATATAGGTTGTCAATAACACACCAATCTTGGGTATGAACCATATGTTTGGCGGTATTCATGTCATAGACATGGGTTTTTGGGGGCGGTTGCCTAGGTGATTTTCCAGAAAAGACGAAATTCTCAAGTTCTAAATTCTTGGGTACATCGCTTGGGTACATCGATTTGTATGCATGGTTATGCACATGAAGATTGCATATTTGGTCGATGTTTCATTAGGGCATTAACATAGACCCTTCAAAGCACTTATTTTATCATGGGTCGGTCCCATACCTCACAAGTTATCATACTTCATCATCAAGACTTCTCATCACAAAACAGTGTCAGATTTTAGATTTCGCCTAAAAAATGCGCGCGGACATGTGTGATGACTCCCACCCATCGATCTATTGAACGAAAGCATATTTACATGTGCAATGCATGTTATCGCAAATACGATTGCCAAAGAATGAGCTGGCAAATGTTTTTGGTCATAATAATCAATATCACAGGTCACCTTCAACCGCTCGCGTCGACTCGTCCCCATACCCGATAAGGTACCTCGTGCCGTGCGGCAAGTAAGCAGTTTAGCTTGGGGATCTAGGGTACGCCGAACATGACGAGAATAAATTAATTAAGATATTGTGGTGTAACAAACCTTAAAAAGTATTCCACTTTGTGAAGAATCCCCCCCCTAAGATATGCGAGACTGTGAAAAAGGCGAGTCGCAACAAACCGTGGTAAAAAAACAATTAGAAAAATGTTTTTGGGAGCCAAGTTGCGATTTGCATGGGTTTGAATGCACCTGACATGATATATATCCTACCAGGATGCTTGTGACGGCATATTCCCGTGTTCATGATGATGTTGGCTAGCTATATTGATGATTCGTAACGACAAACCGTTAAATTTATGCCCCCATACCGTCGATTTAGCTTGGGTACATCCCTATGTACCCAGACCCTCTTGGGTACATCCCCATGTACCACCGGGTAGTGGACATAAAGGGTACTGCATGGTATATACATATTTGGGTACTCAAGACGATTCCATGTATGTGATAGTTGTGTGTGTAATAGTACTAGTTTGCTTCATTTACTTGATATACAAAATATGTTTGTACTAGCATGTTTCTATCACCAATTTCTAAGTACAACGAAGTTGTTTTGTGGCCCTTCGAACCGAGGAATGACGATGACTTCTTCGTGCATACACGCACTTAGTGGTACGCACTCATATATTTCGTCGATGGTCCGAGTACGGCAGGGAGCCAGCTTGTGCTTCCATTTAAGCAAAATGCTCTTGCTTGCAATCGATAATCCCATAGTTTCATAGAGGCGCCCAAAGAGTGCATACTTAGTAGAGAAATCACCACTGTCCATATAAGAAAAGACAACCCTTACTTGCATATACATTTCACCCTCACGAGCGTTGACCTTGACATTGTCGAACACCCCCGTATGGCCATTGAATGTCGCTGAGGCACGCACCCGTGTAGCTTCTGCGCCCATGCCATGATGAGTGGGCAACGCAAAAGCTTTGTGAAAGAATGTACGTTGCCTGTGGGTATGAGGAAGGGTACACCTCGTAGAGTGGACTGCAAAAGATCCCATAGGATACCCTCCAAGCATCGACCGGAATGCTTGCTCGAAGTATTTGAGCTCTGGCTGGCTTGATAGAAGTTTTGCTTCACGTTGAGATCCTAGATGTGGGTTTAAGAACCCACAATACAGGACAAGCTCATATTCGTGCTGCACTTCACAATTTTGGGTTTTGACAGCACGCTGCACAACCCCCGTGGCAGTTTTCCTACGTTTAGCAGGAGGAGATGTACCACAAAGCGCCAAGCCTGAATGAGCTCTACAGTTATTGAGGAGCTGTCGAGTGAAATCACTCGGCCGGTGATTTGTAAGATGCTTCCCCCTCTTCACGTCCTTATGAGTCCTCTCCCCTCCACTAGTAGATAAAAGCCGTATAGGCCCCACACGGCGAATCCACTCCTCATAGTGTCGCATATTCCAAAACTTTGGGAAGCTCCAGGTAGAACCATTTGTGGCCCTCGTTGGGAACACCTTGATAATGATTTCTTGGGCATATATCCTAGCAGCTCTAAGCTTGATAACACTTGCTTCAGTATGGAATAGGCTGTCACGGATTTCGCGCCACTCGTTATATGCTGTGAAAACCAAGATTCGACTATCATCTTCATATATCCCTTCTAGGACATACGGCATGATGGATACCAGGGCTCCTCGTTCGTGGGCTGATATATTCCCTGCCCCCACCTGTTTCATACAACAGGCACCTAATAAGCTTCATGTACAATTGGAACAAATCACTTGGAGATGAAAGTGAAACTACTATTTTCACCTTGGACACGTTCGAAGGTAATTTCACTCCACTGAGTTTACCAAGTTGTCTTACACGGGTGTTGATGATCGCCACTTTGCTCTTATGTCGTCGTCCAAAGGTGACTTTCAAATCGTATAGGAGAACTTGCAGTAGCTCTAAGCCCACCCCAGAGTAATCTTGGTGAAGCACGTCAGCTACACTGATGCACTGCAAGGAGTCCACCCACCGTAAACCACGAAACGCACTTCGAAGTGGCCAAGTTTCCTGGCGCTTGCATATTTCGATGCAGGCTGCGTGTGTGCCACCGTTGGCAAGAACTTGTGCACCCTCGTCGGCGCAGGCGTTGAGGGTGGAGGAGTTTCGGATTGGAAGCGAAGTGGGGTCCTCTCGGAAACGTGTGGGCACCTCTGCACGCTTTATGCTAGTATATATATCCCTGCCGTGCGACACATTGGCAAGGACCCATGCTTCCATTAGATCAACACTGACGAAAGCGAGCCACGGAAAGCACCGCCTCATAAAGGGGTAACCAGTCGGCTGACAATAAAACCCTGTGTACTGAACATACTTTAAGGGTCGTAGTATTATGTCGAGACACTCATGAAGGATCTCTCGTTTGCGCAGTCGAAACTTATAGGTTCCCTCGACGAGGCCGTGCTCTGGCCGTTCTTGCAATTGTGGGAGTAAGGACGCCAAAATGTGTGCCCACCCTTGGTCATATTGTCTTAGCTTTAGGCCAGGTGCTTTCAAAACGATAGAGTGAAAACTCGATTTCCCCAGTGCAATAACGAAGCCATCAGAGAATAAGGAGTAAGGAATATACAACTCCTGTGGAGATAAATGCTTGTATACTTCTTGAAGTTCAAGGCCATGCTGTAGGGAGCTATATAAGCGGTTCCCGTCACGGCATCATATGCCACAATAGACTCTAGATCACACTCATAAATTTGAGGTTTGGTGACAAGTTGTTGTAAACACGCCAACGGATCTTCCACGTGCCAGCACAGCAGGTCCTGGTGATCATCTCGCCTAGCGATATTGGTCGACTTATAGTTGACACCCGTCGATGCTAGTAAGTGTCGAGTGAGCTCGTGCGCTGTACGAAACCGGATGTGCGACTTCTCACTATCGACATCTTCGTGGTATACTTTAAGTAGATCGTCACCTTCCTCTGCAACAAAAAGGGTTCTGTATCAATAAGAGACATCCGATATTATAAGGGGGGGGGGGGTGAAGCGATATCGAATGATCGTCACCTGCAGAAAGTTTCAGTATCGCCTTCGCGTATATGGATTCTTGTTGACTGAGCCTGAAGCTCGTATGGGGTTGTTCATTTGGCTCGGGACAGGGGCCATGGCGTGCGAGTATCTCCTCGTGAGTAGAAGGCTCGTCGACATCACTGGAGATCACATTAGGTGAATCGGGTGCACCATCAATTGCAGGTATACCAAGATTGCTCTCGACATTCTGCGCTTGCTGTGGTGCGTGTACGTGATCTATATGTACCTGGACTTGCTCGAGTGCCGGTACAATACGCTGTTCGCGGGTCGAAGGTTCACTTGAGGTGGTGCATATTGGGCTCCGTGATAAGTGTACTCTTAGCCCATGGATACTCTTGAATTGGTGCAAGCAACAAGGACATATTGTCGTGAGGGGCATCGCACAAGGGGCCAAGAGAGTATTCACATCGCTCGAAAGGTCATCACCATGCGATCAAGTATTACACTGTATGCCGTTGCGCGCCCGGAACGCACGTGGCGCTTATGGTGTGTCGTGAAGACACGTGGTGTTTTTGTACCTAGGTCTACACGTGTCCGTCCCTATCGAAATATGGTATCAAAGTCTATGTGAGGCGCCGGTGTCTGCAGGTCGAGAACCCTTCGTTATTTTTTTTTTTGAAAAAGGCGTGTTTTTTTCTTTTTCTATTTAGGTTAGTTGTGGTGGTGACATGACTGCGTACGCTGTGTTTGAAATTTCGGGGGGGGCGCGCGCTTGTCGCGGTTTGAAAGTTTGGCGACCACCGCTTTCGTTCGCGCAACATCATGTAAAGTGAAAAGTCGGTCAAACGTGCGAGGACATTCATTTCGAAAATTTGTACGAGTTCAACCGAGGTGCTGTAAGTCAGGAAGGCGCCAAAAAACTAGTGCTTAGTTCAAAGTAAACCTGCATACTTTGAGACAAGAATAATTACTATGGGACATCCTGGGCAGCAACGAGTACAAGTCGAAACTCCAATCGGCGCGAGCGGACGCTCGAGTAAGTTGGCGCTCCAAACTCGAAATTATCAAATTGTCATCACCTGCTGTAATACGCGTGATGTTTCAATATCGAGCTCGCGTAGCACCTTTCGGGATCTTCTAGGATTCGGCGCCCGTTGCTTTTACGAGATAGCGCGCTCACCGGGTGTAAAGCTTACGCACTAGGGGGTTCAAGATTTGTCCTTCTTGATCAAGTGATACCCACGAGTATCGTTTTTGTCATGAAAGAGGTATTTTTTCATTTAAGTAAGCTTCCTTACACAGTGTAGTGACTAGCTGTGGCGCCCTTCGAAATCCAAGGAGTTAGAGCCCCCTGATTTGCAAGAGAGCGCTCTCCTGTTGGGACTCGAAGCTAAGGAGCCTAGCAAAAACCACCTGGTTTAGCTGTGGCGCCCTTCGACCTTACAGGAGTTAGAGCCCCTTGCTTAGCAGGAGAGCGCTCTCCATGGACTAGAAGCTAAGGAGCCCGGCACAAGTAATAACTACGCTGATGTAAGGACAAATGATTCGTGTAACCTTTGCGACAACTGGTTGTATACATACTGAAGCGGCTGTTTGTATTTGGTGCTTTATAGGAGGAGGAGGAATGCCAGCTACGAGAAGCAAGAGAGGGCGCGACCAATCATCGCCTCTGAAGGAGTTCGTGGAAGCACGGAAGGGGGCGCTGGCACGTGCGGAAAAACGCAGGTGTGGTACACGCGATGCTATAACCAATGAAGGCGATGGTGCTAGTGGTGGCTCTGAGTCCGAAGATGACACGAACGAACCTGACCAATCTGGCCTGCCTCCGCAAGCTCGCGAGTGCGGTGTAAGGGGCGAAGGAAGTGAGATGTCTCACAGTGGAGGTTCGGCCAGCAACGGGACCGGGATCAGGAGCCACGACGAAGAAGGGGGTAATGGAGGAACGGTAAATTCCCATTTCCATCGTGTTTAGTTCTTTACGAGGAGCACACGTGACCGGTGTACACGTGGGAGGTGTGGGTGACATAGGTACCTTCCTCGCAACCTATAAAAAAAAAACGTTGTCGGGGGAGAGTAAGCATGCGCAAGGCGAGATACTTGAAACGTCTAGAGAAGGATTTGCGTGAGAAAAATACGTGTAGAGAAGGATTTGCGAAGACCACACCCTTGGCAGAGCCTGAAGTCGTAGCCGAGCATGTTGTCCTAGCACAACCTCCAGTCGTGGCAAAGCCTACAGGCCTTCTAGTCCCTACACGATCCGGAAGCCAGTCGCACTTCATATCTTTGAACACATGGGTTGGAGGTAAACAAGTTGGTCCAGTGACTTTAGGTGGTGACACTACAGCGTTAAGTGCGATAGACAAGCTTCACAACAAGCGTCCCGGAGTTAAGCACGTGCACTACGTAGCTAGTAAAGTGGGTATGCGAGAGGTGGAGTATCGAGATGTGGTTCGCACACCGAGTACGAATAGTAAAGCTGGAACTTTTGGAAAGGTGTCAACCAATATGCTTCTAGGAGTGCAACATGTTGTCTTAAAGGAGTTTAAGGAGGGCCGGTACACGGATATGCTTCATGAGATGCTATTTGCCATAGTTTTAAGCAAAGGCAGCACTCACGTGTTCCCACCAGTAGGGTATGGCCTCCGAAACTGCAAGGGGCACGTTTATCCTTTCGTCGTCTTCCCTTATGGAGGAAACACATTATGGGACTTTATCAAAGAGCACAACCCCTCACCTTCCCTTAGGCGAGACATTTGCCTTCAACTTTTGAGTGGCGTGAAGGATATGCACGCGCTTGACATCGTTCACGGTGATCTGAAAGGGAATAATGTGCTAGTTCTTGAAAAAGCACTAGGTCTAAGTGGTGTCACTGTCTCTATCATCGACTTTAGTGTCACAAACACTGTAGACAAGACAACGTCCCTGTATGCAAACCTTAGCGAGGAAGAGACTTCCAAAAGGCTGAAACGTGCATATTGGATCGCGCCAGAGACAGGAAATGGATACTGTAAGAGCAAGTCATCGGATATGTATGCCGTAGGTTTCCTCTTGCTGGATGTGCTCATCCCCAAGAGTGCTGGGACCGAAGATGTTTATGAAATGAAGACAGAGTGTGAGACATATGCGCCATATGTTGATCGTGATATAGCCACCCACATCATGAATTGTTTTGGTGCAAGGAGTGCGAGACCGACAGCTAGTGTACTCTTCCAAGTTTTTAGTGACAGTATGGTAAAAGATGTTATTACTCTAGCGTAATTTTGAACTAATACGCGTAACTAGTGAAATATGTAAGAAGTGTATTAACCTTTTGTGTATCAAGACACGATAGTGTGTATGTATAAATTATGTGTACTATGGGAAGTTTGGTTTTTTGTGGAAACATATGACTATCGCACGTCTGTCGCTATATGTATCGTGTAACCATGAATATGAGTGTGCTTTACCGCCATGAATATGAGTGTGCTTTACCCCTGCAGGAAGAGGGAGCGCAGTCTCGTGGTATCTTGAGGGGTGCAGCAGCCCTTCAGACCCCTGTGCGATTGGAGGGGGCCTTTGAGGAAGTGGCAGTGGCACCTTTCTCTGCTACTAGGCCCAACCGAGCTTTCAAACCTGGGGGGGACAACTGGACGTTCATTAAATTGACGCAGCTCGTACAGTTTGCTGTCGAAGATATGCATGATAACCACGCAAAACAAATGAGTGAGTTGATATCCGTGATGCAAAACAACTACACCGAGACACAAGAACACAACAGGCTGTTAAAGGAGCTCTTGAACAAGGAGGTTGTCAACAACCAGCCGGCACTAGCAAGTGTCCAAGGGGTAAGTATTTTCTCAAACTTGTGCTTGTGGCTTTAGTATACAACTTGAGATTATTGTATGGCGTATGTCTCTTGACAAGAGGTATGATATATTGTGCCTCAACCACGATGAGTGCTTGTCAGGGTAAAGAAATAGACACCAAGACGATCACGTTGGTCACCCGGTTATGCATGGAGAACCATGCTGAGGGATGGTATTTCCAAGATACGAAAGATTGCGTTCTCCTCCTGTTGAACGAACCCAACATTCTTAAAGCACGAACGAACCCGGAAACCAAGGCTAGATTCAAGGATCTACATGACAAGGTAAGTTATTTCTGATATGGCAAACGTGTTATGAGGGTATATTTGAAAGTGATATATGTGGAAGTGGTTTCAAAATGTACTTGCTGTGCAAATATAGGTCAATACTTCACAGCGCAATAACACGAGGCACATGGTGGCTAAGAAGGTTAAAAAGGTTGTGCCTGTTATCTACAATGAGTACTTTACGAGTACTGGTGGGAAGCTTGTCCCTAAGGCAAGTGTCAACTCCCTTCAAGGTAATTGGCTTCCCACGAATTGCGCCCATAGCGTGGCGCTTTGACTGCAATTGTGGCCTAAAGTGTGGTGCTTTGACGTTTGTACAAGGACTTTCGGGTTTATGTGTTTATGACTTCCTCGGCTTGATTTGTATATGCAGGCGGGGAGTGGCACAAGACCGCCAGTGATCCATTAGGGAACCCTCTATTTATGGAGGTGGTCCAACAAGTATTTCCACCGAGTAAAAAGCTAGGAAACCGAGGAGACCCAAGCTTATTGCAAAAATTCACCACCAAGACCATTGCGTTCTTATTACTTTGTGTTTATAGCAACTTGTTGTGCACAGAAGGCATCGGTGGGTGGGCCTTGGAATATCTCACGACCCATGCTCCTCAACGCTTGACAGCACAAGAAGCGCAGGTGAGGACATTATTGTATGTGTTCTGTGCAAAACCTTTGAATATGTGCTATCAACTTGTCCTAAGCAAATATTTATGGTATGCAGGTGGAGTCCGGTGCGTGGCTGGCTCAATCATATTGGGAGTGGGTGATTAAGGTGGAAGGTTATAACCTTACCACAAGCGCATTAGCTCCAAAGAGCAAAATAGCTTGGCCGATACCATCCAGCGATATGTCGGATTTGGCTGACTTGGAGGAGCCCTTCGAGCGCTGAGAAAGTTGAATCATAGTATCGAAGTAATAGTTGATCGTTGTGTAGTGTGACACTCACCCTGCTAGGTACTAGTACACACTCAGCTTGAAGTAAACCACAATAGTGGACTACGTGTACTCTTGGATATACATCAACTTATTTGCTCTTACAAGTCACATTAGTTTAGTGTGATGTAACACGCTTTGTAAAGATATGCACATTATTTGCTACATACTTGCATACTTTGTTGAAACTTGCATATATGTGGCTCATGTAATTCTAGCACATGTATGTGAGGGGTGTTTGTCCACTGTAACCATACAATATGCGTAAGATTGCTACATATTTACATACACCGGACACTGCAGCATATTTGCGACATGTGACTACTGCAAGCATATATGTGGCAAGTGTATGTTTTCTGCATAGTTACACGCCCAGGAATCTCAAGCATAATTGCAGTTTATGCATAATGTATGTATTTTTGCCAAGAGTGCATATGCCCAGCCTATATGTTGTAGGTGCATATTTGCTGCATATTTGCTGTAGGTGCAAATTTGTTGCATATTTGCTGTAGGTGCAAATTTGCTGCATATTTGTTGTAGGTGCAAATTTGCTACATATTTGCTGTAGGTGCAAATTTGTTGCATATTTGCTTCAGGTGCAAATTTGCTGCATATTTGCTGTAGGTGCAAATTTGCTGCATATTTGCTATAGGTGCAAATTTGCTGCATACTTACGGGATGTGAAGTCATAGTGCGCATGTTTACGGGGGCCGCATATATTGCATATACATTCGGCATCTGTCTCAACTACAAAAGAAATGTTAAGGGTGCCTACTTCCCACATATATATCAAATGTGTCTTGAATGTGGCAAATTTACATAAGCTATATTCCATTGTAAATTTACATAACCCGGAGTGATAGTGCGCATGTTTACAGCAGTTGTCTAAAACCCACAAATCTACGTAGACTATGCGGGTCGAAAAAACCCGGATGGGAACCCGAAAACCCGTCGACGCGTAGTATTGCCAGAAATACTACGATTTTGGCCCTCAAAGTGGCCCACTTGAGGAGCACTTAATGGTCGATTGGCGATCGCGCACTTAGTGTTTTTTTAAGGCATAGGTTCGATTGAGAAACTGTGAATTGGGTGTGGGGGTTTGGGCGTGGCAAGTACCATCGCGCGAGCCCTTTATGGTGACACCCAAAGTGCATTGAATCAAGCCGGATTTCGACCTCGGGCGCAAAACATAGGGTTTTCAACATTAGACGTATGTACACATGTCTTTCACTTATCTATGCGACAAGGGGTGAATATTTCTTGCATACATGATACTAAAGTCTAAATTTTTTGTTTGTTTGATAATGTATGATGGATATTCTGGCAAGCGGCACGTATTTACGTTAGTATTGTGGGAAATACTACGTGGATTTGCTCCCTCGACTCACGACACGTCTCACGAATCACGTCCGCACCCTTATCAAAATATGTCGAAGACCTTAAATGAAGTTATGATATCGGCATTTATGGCGTTCATGGTCCCACGATAGCGGCGAAACACCTTATACACCTCATTTTCGAGTCCTGCGATGTCGAATGCCATCATGGCCATTATCACGAATACCCACACAGGCAGTTTTTTGAAGGCATAGGCTTGCGTATAGTGTCGCAAAACACCACATACCCCTTGAAAGTGCGGTATTCAAATTTTCAGTCCTCCGAAGACACTTTCGTCGAGATATGACGAGCTGTTTAGAGCATTTGTGATAATAATGGACGCCGTGGAATGCTCAGAATATCCTGAAATGCTAGTATTTCCCACAATACTAGCTTTGAGACACACACACGCATACAATGTGCGTATTCTTTTGCACAATATCTTGGATTTTCACCTCAAAATATCATATTGAAGCATGGTCGTGCAATATAGGGCGATATTGTGTCCATTGGAATCATTCCTAGCATGCTACTTGTGTAGACGTACGTGTACGCTGTCTGCCAGGTCCTGGCACCTTCTCAACACTCAACCATGGCACCTCAAATCTCACAAAATGCCCGGTGGGTAGTTCTCGTAGTCCGAAACAGCATATTGAATCATATTCGTGCGATATGGGACACTAGGGTACCCATTGGGATGATTCCTAGCATGCTACTTGTGTATAACCGTACTAGTACGTCGTCTGCCAGGTTCTGGCACCTTCTCAACACTCAACCATGCACCTCGAGTATCGCAAAAGACCCAATGGGTGCTTCTTGTAGTCCGAAATAGCATATTGAATCATGTGCGTGCGATATAGGACGCTAGGGTGCCCATTGGGGCGATTCCTAGCATGCTACTTGTGTACACGTATTGGTACGCTGTCTGCCAGGTTCTGGCACCTTCTCGACACTCAACCGTGCACCTCAAATATCACAAAATGTCCGGTGGGTAGTTCTCGTAGTCCGAAATATCATATTGAATCATGTTCGTGCGATATAGGACGCTAGGGTGCCCGTTGGGGTGATTACTAGCACGCTACTTGTAGAACCTACTACTCGACAAATATACGAGAAAACTAGTACTCACCCAACGTCCATCGAGCGGCGCGCGCGACATCGAGATCGATCGATATCGCTGAACCAGATTTTTTCTGATGATTAGTAGGTCATATTTAACAACCCAAAATATATGAATCCGACCATTTATGTATTTTCGTATTTTTTATAAGGCAATTTCCTCGAAGTATTGTGGGAAATACTACAAGGCCCCGTAGTATTTCTGGAAATACTTTCGACGAATAGAGATTAGGGGTATTACAATTTGAGTATTAGGTAGGTGTAATCCCCAGAAAATGTACTTGAGATTGCACTTCATATGTGGTCAAAGCACATCGTTATAGCCTATAGACGGGTAAGGGACCATAATAGACCTTTAAGAGGTTGAGTTAGGGACACAATAAAAAACACTCAGCCGTTTCTAGTGATGTATTTTCGTTTTTCGAATATTTTTTTGTTCAGGGGGTCCAAATTCTCTGGTCCTTTCCGAAAAAAAAACATTTTTCGAAAATACATCACTAGAAATGGCTGAAAAAATATATGATATCCCTAACTCAACCTCCTAAAGGTCCATTATGGTCCCTTACCCGTCTATAGGTTTATATGTCCCCCACGGACTGAAACCCTAACTTATTTTATGACGTAAAATTGTTATCCAATTTATGAAAATTCCTATACACTCGCCTAATGCATGTTATATGCATACCATTGGAGTATATCGTGCTATGAAATTACTGTGCATTGCCATACTTATCATTTTCTAAGTCCATACCACCCCCATAGGTCCCTTGGACCTTAGCAGGTGGATCATCCCTATTGGACTTCTCCGCCAGCCTAGTCTGCAGCCTGTTCGCCTTGCCATGATAGGCCCGGCGTGCGGCTGCCGCGCTAGCCCTCTTGGCGTCCATCTCCGCATCTAGTGGCCGCATGGACGCGGGAGGAACGATCCTCAGCCTGCGGACAAGCTCCTGTCGATAACGATGGCCCTCGTTCTTCGACACGATGGTATGACAGCAAGCCCAAGCATAGACGCCAGACTGCCCAATTCTGTTGTGCTTTCCCTCCCGGAAGATAACCCTTCACCACCATGCCGTTGATGCTCTCATTCACGTTGGTGTCGGTGTCATGAAGTTGCTTCAAGATGGTCTCCTTGTGGTTAGATGTTATGACTTAGGGTTTGTAGCTGTCATGGAGTCCGAAGGCTCTGGACTTTTATGTCACGCCCCGAAAAAAGGTGTTTCTTTTTAGACAAACATCCAAAAAGAAATACCCGTACCCCCTACGCCCGATCTAGGATTGAAATGAGATGCCTACGCCCAATCTAGATTATAAAATGAGATGTCTACGCGCAATCCATATTAAAATGAAATGTCTACGCCCAATCCAGACTTAAAAATGAAATGTCTACGCCCAATCCAGACTTAAAATGAAATGTCTACGCCCAATCCAGATTAAATGAAGTGCCTACGCCCAATCCAAGATTAACATGAGATGTCTACGCCCAATCCATTAAAATGAAATGTCTACGCCCACGCAAACTTATCCCGTTAATATACGGTATATATACATATATCAATATCAATATTAATATATATATATTAATAGTAATATATAGTATATAGTATATTTTGTATACTTCCTATCGTACCACGTTCAGGAAAGTGA
>LGRX02016926.1:0-25085 GCA_001247695.2 Cymbomonas tetramitiformis | reverse complement strand
CCCCCCGTGATTCTTTCGCATCTGAAGCAGGCCAACGCATGGTTGAACAGGATGCAACGGAACCCCTCGCCAATGGATCAACTGCCGACACACACCGCCACCGTCCGGATTGAAGAAGAAGAATTGCATCCTAAATGGTATGTCATGAAGGCTTCCTTGGACTCGATGATCGATATCCCGGTGACCAACTACACAATAATCTTTCTGGACTGCCAGTACGAGCTCGACACCGAGAAAGCTTCGTCGAAGACCGACAAGGCGTTGACCCCTAAACTGCTGGAGACGTTCATCGAGAACGTCAAGAGCGTTACCACAGCGACACACTGGTCTCTCATCATATTCTGCGGATTCAAGCAGCAGAATGACTTTCTTGAGGTCTGCGAGAAGTCCTGCAGCCTTGGGGCCTCCAGATTCTTTTGGAAGCGCGAGCGAGACCCGAACCACATGCAGAACTACGTGAACACGAAGGAACGATTGAACAACATCGAAGCGGGATTGGTTGCCTACCACTGCAACCGCGAGAAAGGCGACCCTACGGGAGGTCGGCAGGACTGGCAGGTGAATTCAGAATCGCTCGTCAGGAAATAATTATTTTTCGCCGGCCTTCACTGTTTGTGTTTAACTTGGAAACTTTAGTCGGTGGCATAGATGTGATAATCTTTCGTGTTGCTTGTTGTATTTGGCAGGTGAACTGGGTACATAACCAGGACACTCTTATTGAGGGTTTCCGCCCAGTCAAGCAGATGTACAAGTCTGCAGCTGGAAATGCCGTGAACACGCACCAAAAGCCATTGCTCCTATTGGCAAACTTGCTGGAGACCCATGGCAAGGGACCCCCTCCGTGCGACATGAATTGGGTTCTTGATGCAGGCTGCGGCAGTGGCAGTGCGTCGCATGCCGCTTTGCTTTCCGGCATGAACGTCATCGCGTTTGATTACGACGAAGACATGGTGCAAACGACAACCGAGCGATTAACATCCCTGCACAATGTATATACCGCTGACGAGGAGATCTTAACCAATGCGGAGATCAAGGAGCTCAGAGAAAAGCAGGCAAAGGAGAAGGCTCGGCAAGAGGAGGAGGAGGAGGAGGAGGACGAGGCAGAGGAGAAGGAGAAGGCAGAGGACGAGGAGGTGGAGGCAGAGGAGGAGGATGTGGCAGAGATGGAGGTGGAGGATGATCAGGAACCTCAGCTTTTGTTCCTGGAGCCTACTCCGGCGGAACAGACCCAGCAATCGCAGGCCAGTATAATCACTGCTTTTAGGCAGGGACTTATCAACGCAATGGATGAAGCGGATACGCCTCAACAATTGGATGCTATGCTAGATGAAGTTCAGGCTAAGGCTGATGCTCCGGCTGCGGCTGGGTCATCGCAGGCTACTATAATCACTGCTTTTAGGCAGGGAATTTCCAAAGCAATGGATGCAGCTGATACGGCCGATCAATTGGAGGGTATGCTAAAGGAAGTTAAGGCTAAGGCTGATGCGGCTGCGGCTGCGGCTGCGGCTGGGTCTAAGGATAGTCTGCCTAAGGGTGACAATCCTACCCAGACAATCGTGTTGCAAGCGCATGCGGAGACCCAAAGGAGGATTCGGCAGGCGGAAGAGGCGGCGGCGTTGGAGGCGGCGCTGAAGTCACCGGAAATCAATGAGGACGAAAATGAAGAGGCGGCTACGCAGGGGACGCAAGAGGAGGCGGCGGCGCTGGGACAGGCTGAGCAGGCTGAGCAGGCTGAGCAGGCTGAGCAGGCTGAAGATTCGGCTGAGAAGGCTGAGAAGACCGTTAAGGCTGCTAAGCCTAAGGCTCCGGCTAAGCCTGCCACGGCTGACGGGATTTTGACACGGAAGAGAACAAGCACGCCGAATGGAGCGGACGAATCCAACAACAAGAGAACCGCAGCTTCAACGCAGAGGATCAGGATTAGGAATGGTGCAGGGACAGGCACGGTGCAGGGACAATTAAAATTTCCCGACAACAGGAAAAAACCATAGCAATAGCAGCTTTTGTCGACCGCCCTGACTGATAGTATCAGTCATGCCTCGACCTTGTAGGATGCACACTGCTCTCGCTACTAGTAGTATGATCGATGCAAAGGAATAATACTTGGAGTACGATATGATAGGAACAACATTGGAGGAATATGGCAGAAACTAAGTGCACATTTCAATGATAACATGTATGCAATCAATTGTGATTATCAATTATGCACGTGTGATTCATATCAATTGTTTACGAAGCCTAGTAATGTATGCATGCTAATCGATCTTACGAACCAATAGTCGTACAACATATTAAAAGTGTTACTATATAATTATTACATTGCAAAGTACTTAGGATTACAGCTAGGCAAGATATCTCGAATCAATTCATTCTACGCCTTTCATACACCGGAAACGCGATGAGCTTGGTGTCATCATCTGCGGACACACAGAATTCACAGGTGGATAAGAATTTGTGGCTAGGATGATAGCAAGGCAATCCTGCCAAAGAAAGACATATACCTGGCCATCAATCGAGATTGTCGGGGTGAAAATTCTGAGGATAACTCTGCATATGTAACATATGGCTCACGTGCAACATATGGCGGCCAAAGCGTGTCAGACGAAAACGAGGACGGATTGGTTCTAACTCCAAGGCTCGACGCCACACGGGGTCGTGCCTCTCATCAAAATGTTTATGCCATAAAGCGTTCCACCGCCTCTTGTCCTTCCAAAGGGCCATATACTTCCTCATACACTCTGGGCATTGGCCGGTTCTCATTCTAGCAACTGAATCGTGATGCGCTAGCATTCTCCTATCGTACCTCGCACGGATGAAAGGCAGAACAATATCAAACAATACATGTTTCGGATCAACCGTCAGTTTCATTCGCTGAGCGTCCATGTTCTTGAAATGTTGGTAGGAGGTGGGTGGATGGTGAGCGCAAGCAAAAAATGAACAGGGATGCCGTGAAAGCAGGTTTTATATGACCATGAAGACATGATTGTGGTGTTTGTTTCATCCATGTGATAGGTGTTCCCAAGGATTCCTCGGGCGTCCGAAAGACATACCTGGCCATCTAGCTTTACAGGCTTCTATTTTTTAGTGATCCTAGAGCCAGGGATCAATGCACGCGTTAGCATCGTATGTCGTCGCCAGGGTGCAAATTCTGAACATACGTCCGCAAAATTCGCATCTCCCTTCATCCTCCTGCAGCAGGCCGCTCTCGAGCTCTACGAGGGCGCCGTGCGTCGTTTCGCTGTAGCGGTTTCTATTAATCCAGTCCCGGATCTCCCAACTTGAGTAACGGTGGTAAATCCACCCGCCCTCATACCAGTACACGAGATGCTTCACTTTAGGCCTATTGTAGCCGTGAGTTAACCTTTCGCTGGTTATTCGGCCATGGACGTAGAGCGGCCAAATGTCCCAGTAATTCCAGGAGTTGACGGTTATGATATTACGTCCGAAATCCTCCCAATTTTCTTGGACTCGCCGCCGCGCCTGCCGCCACATGCGGATAGTTACAGGATGCTCAGGCATCCAATAAACTTGTTGAGACTGGAGCTCGGTTATACTCCCATATTCCCAATTCCAAAGTACGTAAGGCCACATCCAATACTCCAATATTCGAATATTTGGGATATTCTGATGATAACTGTGATGGGTCAACCATATTCCAATATTGGCCATAGTTGAGTAGGTTGTAGAGGCCTATTACAAAAAGTGAGCTTCCTTTTATGGAATGTGGCCGTGCGAAAAGTTATGGGAGCAGGTCCATATTGGGTGTGGTCTATGTTGAACGAAGTCGACATACGCATATACAAACTAGTCCAAATGTAGCACTATGTATTCAATGTGTTTACACTGTTTTTCCGTCGCATTTTCCGTTCCCACAAAACACCTCCCAGGGGGGTTAAAAATGTAGGCATCATATTGAATACATTCATGTATTGAAAATGGTCCAAATGCAGCCCCTGTTTTCGAACGCATTTCCGCCGTTTTCTCGTCGCATTTTTCGATACCCCAAAACACCTTCCGGGGGAGTTAGAAATGTAGGCATCATATTGGATACATTCATGTATTGAAAATGGTCCAAATGCAGCCCCTGTTTTCGAACGCATTTCCACGGTTTTCCCGTCGCATTTTTCGATACCCCAAAACACCTTCCGGGGAGTTAGAAATGTAGGCATCATATTGGATACATTCATGTATTGAAAATGGTCCAAATGCAGCCCCTGTTTTCGAACGCATTTCCACGGTTTTCCCGTCGCATTTTTCGATACCCCAAAACACCTTCCGGGGGAGTTAGAAATGTAGGCATCATATTGGATACATTCTTGTATTGAAAATGGTCCAAATGCAGCCCCTGTTTTTCAAAGCATTCCCACCGTTTTTCCGTCGCATTTTTCGATCCCCCAAAACACCTTCCTGAGGGAGTTAGAAATGTAGGCATCATATTGAATACATTCGTGTATAATAAATGGTCCAAATGCAGCCCCTCTTTCCCAACGCATTTCCACCGTTTTTCCGTCGCATTTTTCGATCCCCCAAATCACCCGTAGAATATAATCGATATGTAAGCTTATTATTGGTTCACATATGCCAAATAAAACATTCCCCAAAACAACTCTCTGAAAATAAGCGAATTGTAGGCGGAAATTTTGGTAGAAATGAGATGTCACAATTAGCACGAATTCTTCACCAAGAAAATGTACAAGATTAAGCCCCGTACAAAAAAACCCCCCATTCACAAGACGGGACAATGTCATTAAATGCATTCAAGCCTTTGGCTACCAGAAAAACGTCATTTACGGCATCCTAGATCTCAAATTCGCCAAAAGTCATTTTACCTGTATAAAGTCATTTTCCTTCAATTGTGTGTATACTATTAGCTCGTATATCTCACCACCAGGCGGCGGCACCACCGTCCGCTGAGCACCCTCCGCAGCCGTGCCACCAGCCCCAGGCACTGCCTCCGTCGAATCTCGCAGCTGCAGAGCCGCAAGAAAGCCCCGCTGATACGCAGCAAGAATGTCCGGCTCGAGGGCCATCGTGAGCAAGTCCGCGAGGGCATCCAGCCGAGGCGGAGGCGAAGCATCGAGGGGCGGGTTCGGGTAGTGGGTCGCACCACCAGCCCCGAACCGCTCCCGCGTCCACTCAAGTGGCATGCCCCAAGTGTGGAATCCCGCAGGCGGATAGGCACCACCTGGCTGAAAGCCACCAGACGCCTGCAACGCACCCGCAGCGGTAATGCACAGCAACAGCGTGCTCACCAGCAGCCATTTCGGCATGTAGGACGCAAAGGCAGACTACTGCCCAACGCCGCAGGCCTGGCCCCCCACCGCCGGGGCCGCAGCCACAACGCCGCCCGAGCGTAACGTAGGCGGTCCTGCCCACCGCCAATTTGTCGTCGAACTCTTTGTCCGCCTCGTCGCTGTCGTAATTCTCGTCCTCGCTCGCGTCACCAGGCGTGACCCCCAAGCGGTGCATGCCCACAGAGGTCGGCTCAGGAGCCACGTGCGAATAGGCCAGGCCGTCAGGCCCGCGCATCCAGGGACCCTGCGGCTCGGGCACCACGTGGTCCGGTGCCCCGGCGTGCGGCAGCGAAACCGCAAGCTGAGAATGCGCCTGTGCCCGGTCCCGCCAACGCACAGCACTCGTGGCAGGAGCGGCAGCCGCAGGCTGTGGCAGGGCCGCCGCAGGTGGCACGGTCTCAGGCTGCGGTGTGAACGACGCATGCGTGAAGGATACGCCGCGGCGTGCCGCCATATCCTCCACCTGGCGTTTCAGTTCGCCAATCTCGCCCAGAGCCTCGTCGTCGGAGTCGTCTGAGTCGTCGGACGCACCCGGCTGGTCCACCGCGAACCCGTAGGCGGAGAGGTCAATGCCCCCAGCCGGCCAACGGTCACCGTGAAGGACCGCTGGAGCCCCATGCCGCTCCGCAGCCCCCGCGAATGCCGCAGCCCCCTCCTCAGCAGCCTGCTGGAACACATAGCAGAGAGAGCGTGAACGCTGCTCCTCAGGGGAGAGCTCCGCAGGTGCGCAATAAGCCGCTTCCGTGCCCGCATTCTCCGGCTTCAGGCCCCCAAGCGGGCACTGGAACCAGCCGTGATGCACCCCACTGGGGCACCGCGGGCACAGCGGCTTGGCCCGCTTCGTGGTCACGTCGAATCCCACCGCCGGCTGGGCGGTGTGCCCCGCACGAAAGCCTTTGAGGCCACCCCGCTTTCGCTTGGCGTCCGCCACCACGGCAGCCGGGGAAGCCGCACCGCCTTTCTTCTTAATCTCCATTTTAATGAAAGCCTCGACGAAGTCCAACTTCTGAAAAATGCGCCGAATCATCTCCGCGTTCGCCGCTCCCTCAGCTCCGCCCGCAGCACCACTCACCAGAGCCGAAGAATGCACCTCCCCGGGCGCAGCCTGGGGCGAGGATCCAGAGTGTCTCGCCCAGGCCACCCACAGAGCCCCTACCTCGTGCGATAGCTCCGCGAGAGAAACCTGTGCAAGGTTTCGGGGTAGGACATACTTATCTCTGATTGACTTGTAAAAGTCGAAGTCCAGGCGCTGAAGGAGGGAGGCCTTGCGGGTCTCCTCGTCGGGCCGCCAATCCCGCGCCTTGTTCTCGCGAACAAGGCGAGCCTCCTTCGCCAGAATGGGTCTCGGGTCCACCCCTGCCGGATACCGCAGCGCCGAATGCTCGTCCTGGCGAGACTCGCGCACTCCAACCTCCACGCACCCCTTCGCCAGGTCCACGATTGCACGACGACCATCACGGTCGCCGTGCGTGCCTCGCAAAAACCCGTAGGCAGCAGAATGCGTCGCAATAACGCGACCGAGAACGTCGTAGAGAAACGCATTCATCTTAGGCGTGCACCTCCAGGGTGGGGTCGGCAATGTCAAAGACGCCCAAGGAAAGCCCAGCCGTCTCGAACTCCACCCGCAGCGCCTCCAGCAGGTCCCCCAGCAAGAAGGCGTCGTCGTCGTCGCCCTTAAACCTCGCGTCCTTGTCGCCAAGAACCTCCTCACGGACGCTCTTGGCGACAGAACGATGCCCACCGTTCGCGAAGAGCTCCTGCACGATGCGCGTTTGCTCAACAAAAGCATCCCGCGCGGCAATGGTCTCCGGCGTGTCGCCTGCCGCAGCTGGCCCAGGCGGCTGCAGAGGCGGAGTCGCAACGGTAGGCGTGTCGCGAACTCCATCTGGCAAATCCACCGCTGGCTGAATAGCGGATGCCAACAATCTAAGTCTCGCCCTAGCGCCAGTCGCGCGTCTAGTCATGGATCTAGATGTCATATCGAAAATGCCAACGTCAGGAGCGTGAGAAGCAGCGGCAAGAAAAGGATGTGCGGCTAGGGTGGTGGCGTAGGGGTGGAGGGCGATGTAGAACGCAAATGAGGTAGCAAAGACAAAATATCGCTGGACCAAGAGCTCAATATAGGTCTCGCGAAGGCGTGGGCGGCCAAGTCCATGGAATCCCCAAGCAACGGCGAAAATGTCACCAAAAGCATCCCCCAAAAGCGCGCGTGCACCCGCAATGCCCCAGCGTCACCACCACACCAAGCCGCAGTCCTCACTCACCGCCAAGGGCACTCACGCCCCCAACAACGGCTCGCTTAGCCAATCATGCCCCCAAATTTCGGAAGCACAAAAGCGTGGATTAAGGTCCACAACCTACCGGAATATCCCTACGGATACTCCTCAGAATATATCAAACACAGAGGAAGTCTAAACGAACCGCAGTCGATATATATGATATGATAAAAAGCAAACAGTCGGAACCGTAAACCCTAATATAGGGAGACGGGTCAAAGTAGTGGCACTGCCCACGTGGCAAGCTGCCAAATCAGTCACGGGTCACCATACTCGGAAATGGACCCAGCAGAGTAGCTCTAGGGGGGGCCTGCACCGGGACTCCCGGTCAGGGCTGCCCGAACTAGCTAATTCTAGCAGCACCTGCAGCGATGAACTCGGACCCTGTTGTAAGGCGTCCACAGCCCAGGAAGTGCGGCGCCGAGGAAAGATTCTTATTTTTCCTTGAGAAAGTATTGCGCCATGTAGTAGGTCATCATATAATTTATCATACCCGTAGTTACTGTACCGTACGGTACTGTATGGGTGAATGTTGTCGAGTGATATTACCTGCTGGCAATTGCTGTCCTATGACATTGCTCGGTGTGCTACAAGCAACCACCTTAAAAGTTTCATTAAATAATTACTGGGCGCTTGCTATCTCGTGAAATTAAACAAACAAGGAAAATGATTAATTAATTGCCAGAGCGAAATACTGCACTAAATCAACAAAACAAGCATTAAATATATGTTCGTCTCCGCTCCTCGACAACAAACTTTTCAGCTATGGTTATTGTTCGAGATTTCAGCAATTAAAATCAATAATCAAGACACGGTGCATACATGGTGCGGAGGGGGAGTTTTTGTTGGGCGGTTTACCCCCTCGCGCCCTCACTATAATTGTAGTTCGCAAAGTCGGCGTATCCCTGTCGGGCACTATTTCATGTCGAAATACTCACTTGAGCCGCGCATCCAACTTGTGGGAGAAATGGGTGATGACTGCACACACCGATGAGACATGGCACGATGTCCGATGTAACCCTTTTTAAATGTTGGTCTCAAATCCCTCGGTTGATACCTGCCGATTTGTTATGATGGGTTCTGGAAGAGGGTTCTATAGGCGATTTTCTGATTTTCGGAATTTTTGAAATTTCGATTTCTTGGGTACATCCCTTAGGTACAACATCGACGTAGATGCATTAGACATACAGCTTAATAATTTTGATGATTATTGCTGGCGAAAGTAAAATTTTGGCATCATTTAGCATGCACTGAAAATAATTGTCGGTTATTGTGTTGGCAGTCAAACTTAGAAATGAAATTCGAAATGATTCATCGTTCCGTGGGTAAATTTTCACAACTGTGTTGGCAAAATAGCTGCACGAGCCAGTTGTTTATTTATACGTATGAATGCAACAAGTGAGCTGCTTGTTAGGCGTATTATTACCAATAAGAATGTCACCGTGCATCGCATCGAACATCAGCTGGATGTCGGGTAAGGGGTACTTGTCCTTTATGGTCCGCTTATTCAGCTGACGGTAATCGATGACCAGTCGCAACTCCTTGGGATTTCCCGTCTTGGGGACCATGAGGCAGGGTGCGGCGTAAGGACTGGAGGAAGGGAGAATGTAGCCTTTCGCCACGAGCGTCTCTATCCTCTCCCTTAGCTGACGCAGTTCTTACAAGGCTGGTGAGCGCAGCCCTGGAGTCCAGTTCATGGGGCTCAGTGCCAGTAACCGTACTAAGGGCGGCAAGGGAGGAGGGAAAGGGGCAGCCCGTGCGAGGGAGGACCAGCAGCGGACATCTGAAGTCGTTGACAGAGCACGGGCGGTGGTCGACTGGAGCCAGCATCCGCAGGCTGCTAGGATCCCGGTATGGACTAAGCTGGGTGGTTTGCTACGTAAGGTCGAGGGGCACTGCCAGGAGAACCCGACGGTGGACCCCATCACGACGCTTGAGGAGGCCTTGGAGGACCGGCTGTGCGACCCGAGGGTTGAAACTGTGCACGCATCCAGGGGCTCTTTGCTGGAAAGCACGTTACAAAACAGGCCGGAAGGTACAATGGGGTGAGCCAAATGACGCATAAACTTGCTAAGACAGCACAGAAGTGCAAAGGAACCCTACAGGGAGTCAGGACCACAGAGAAACAAGGGTGTAACGCTGTAACGCAAAATACGGGACATGCGGAGCGAGGAATAAGGCCGGCTATGGCGAGGTACGCTGCGGCCAACAATATGGGAAATTCACGAGGATGCATACCGGGCGGCGGGACCCGAAAAACGGCGGATGGCAACAACAAGACGGCCCGGAAGCACAGTAGGAGAAAACCGCCGGGAAGGCCCGTCATGCAGTGGGGGGGGGAATTTAGATGGGCCGCAATAGGACGAAGGACCATGACCAAATGGACCGCAGATAGGCGCGTGCGGACCATGAGGGAGAGGGTAAGGTGCAGGGAAATGATGGCAACATTACTAACTAAACCAACGAGGTTAGCGCATGCATATGCCCACAAGCGGGGGAGAACATATTGGAGGGAATTCCAATGCGGGCACAGGGCCGTGGTGGCCACCCGGAGAAACGGGAAGGTGATTCTAGTGAGGGATAGACACAGGAGAAGGAGCATGAACAGGAGCAGAAGCAAAAAAGGACCAATAGAATAGTCAGGGAATACTGGAGTAACCAGAAGCAATACCACAAAAAGATATACAAAGTCGCGCAAAATAATGGACATGCCCCCGCGGCACAGGTACGAGCGATAAAAGATAAAAGCGGGAAGCTTACGGTAGAGGAAACGGAAATTCCAAACACGTTTGTGGAACACCTCAAGGACTCGGAACCCTATAGGATGCAGCACAGGACGATGGGGCCGAACGCGGGGTTCCCGTGGGCCGACACCAGTAGACAGGACCACATTACAAAAAGGCCGAGGCCGAAGATAACCGCGGACCACCTGGGGATACACAGGGAAAACTATGACACGGCGGTGTATGAAATGAACAACAATAAATCACCAGGCCCAACCAGAGTCCCTAATGAGATTCTCCGGGTTCCACGACGAGCTGCACGCACTAATGCAGGAAATTTGGGCAAATAGACACGTTCCGATGAACTGGAAAGAGGGGATTTTCTGCTTTCACCACAAGAAGAATGACCCTACGGAGCAGAAGAATTATAGACCAATAGCACTCCTCGAAGGGGTATTCAAGTTGTACACCTCGCTGATAGCGGATATGCTAGGGGACTTCTGTGAAACGCAAGGGATACTAGCCCAGGCGCAATATCGAAGGCTCTAGAAAACATAGGAACACTCTACGGCAGCTAACGAGAGTCACGAATGCCATCGAGGATGCGAACCTGTCAGGACAGGAACTTCATGGGATGTATATAGACTTCGAGAACGCATAATTATGGTTCGGTTGACCACGGGAAGCTGCTTGAGGTAATGGAATACCTGGGGATTCCGCGGCAACTGATAGAAGTGGTCGAAAACATACTAGTGACGGGGGACTACGATACCATGCGAATGAAGGCCAGAGTGGGGAAGCACACCTCAAAGGAACAAGTGCATACGGCAGATAGCGAGGATGAGGCGACACCCACACCAAATGGAAAGACACACCCACAGAGACCTGCTGTACGCGATATTGTGCACCGTAGAGGCACTGCAGGATGCACTGGTAGAAGTTGAGATACTTAAAGTCAAAGCACATGTCGGGATAGCGGGGAACGAGCAAGCGGACAAAGTGGCAAAACAGGCATGCAAGGACGGGGAGTATGTCCAGCCGTGGGACAATGACGAAACACTCCTACTACAGGCCATGGCGACGGACCAGGATGGGGTGAGATGCCTGCTGAAAGGAGGCAGTGCGGTGCAAAAACATGTCACCAAAAGGATACGCGACATGAGTGCGGGTGAGCCGGCAGTGCAGCGATGGAACAGGACCCTGACTGGCGAGCCCACGGGATGGGCACGAACCGCGCCCCCGAACACAAGAGCTGCCCAAAGGACACAGGAGCAGGAACTGGAGGACATGCTGGAGCTGGAAAGAGAAGAGCAGGATGACATGGGACAGGACCTCCAGGAGGGGGAGGACGACGCGCTGATGGACATGATGGAACAACCGATGGCAGAAGCAACGGCGGAAGACGTAGCAAGGGAGCACAGACACCAGATGACGATACAGGAGGAGGAACACAGGGAGATGCTGGAGGACCCGAGACCAAGAACAAACTGGGGTGAGAGTCGAGCGAGGAGAAAAGAGGCCACGCTAAGACGGAGAAGGGTAACAATACCCAAACAAGCAGGAAGGGCGGACGAGTGGCTGAACAACCACATGAAGGAGCTTGTCGGGGACAAGCCGATACACAAGCTCTCGAATGAGCACTGGAAGCAGGCAACATTCGCGGAGAGAAAAAACGATACTCAAGTGCAGAAATGGGGTCCTGCCGCTACAAAGCTATGAGGCAACAAAAGCGGCGGAGGCCCCAGTATTGGACTGCCCACTCGACGGGTGCCGATGCGAAAGGGTGACACAAGCAAAGGGGGAAATGTTTCCGCAAGAATTAAAAAAAAAACGAGAATCGGGAATAACATCCTTCATGTTTTTCTTGGGAATATAAAGTAAGTATTACGTTATGCGATCAGGGAAATCGCGATCTGACATGCCATCTGACCATCAAGCACGTTCGTGTCGCCCGGAGATTTCTGGCGAAGTCCTCACTCGCGTCTTCAACTGTGACATCATGAGTCGCAAACGCTAAATGTCTCAGTCAACAGTGCCGTTCGTAAGTTATTAAGTATGGAAATGTAGGTAATCGCTTGCCCGCCCCAACTTTGTTGCGCTACTGCAGGCACACCCCCTTGTGATTATAATCACATTACATGAAGTACACTTTTTTTCAACGTTCGTAACGGGTATATATGTATTCACAAGGAAAATACCTTTCTTTTGAGCTCTTGAACGACCCCATCCGCAACCGCATCAGCTTCGTTTGCAGTCGCGACTGTAAGCTAAGTTGATGCGGTTTAAGATGTGGTCGACCTCCCATGGGATGAAAGCTTGGCAGTCAAGGGGGTTTCGTGCGTTTCAGCGCACGAAAATTGACGCTGATATGATTGATAGTAATATCAGTTCACCCTCTTAAGCGCAAGCACTTTCATCAAGTATACTCGAAACGAGCGCATCTTAGCTTTGAGCTTTTTGGGTTTGGGTGTAAATGTACCCACACCCAAAAATACCAAACAGTCAAGGCCTTCCCGTGCGTTCTAGCGCACGAAACTTGGTACAAACACTGAAAAGATACATATCTTCAGTACAAGTTGCAACTTAAAGTTGGTGGGAATGGTCGATATATCAAACCTATGGGGGTGATATGGCCCAATATCACATGGGGTTATGTTCGGTAGAGTCTAGGGATGGTATGGAACAAAAATGGGGCGATTTGGATGGATAACGAGAAAGTTCGGTATTTTCAGGTTGTTCAAAAAGTGCGAGTCGGCGTATTTCAGCAAACAAATGTGCTACGGTGTGCGTAGCACGTCTGTAGTACATGTACTACGGACGTGCTACACACCCAGAAAATGCAATGGCCGTTATATCAATCCTATAGGTGTGATATGGCTCAATATCGCATGGGGTTATGTTCGTAAGGGTCTGGGGATGGTATCGGGAACGAAAATGGGGCGATTCGGATGGATAACGAGAAAGTTTCATTTTTTAAGGTTGATCAAGAAATGTGAGTGGGCGTACTACAGGCGTACTACAGCAAATTAGCTTTCTACGACGTGCGTAGCACGTCTGCAGTACTTTGTACTACGGACGTGCTACACACCCGGAAAATACAATGGCCGTTATATCAATCCTATAGGTGTGATATGGCTCAATATCGCATGGGGTTATGTTCGTAAGGGTCTGGGGATGTTTTCAGGTTATCAATCAAGGAATGTATGTTGGTTACCACAGTCCACACTTACTACTGCACGTCCTACGGAACGTGCTACGAGGAGCTATAGCACGTGCTACGGAACGTGCTACAGACGTGCTACAGCGCGCCTAGGGACGAGTCTCAAACCGCGCATTTCGAGCAATACCAATTCTCTACGGGGTTTGCAACCAATCCTGCACATGTGATATGCATGGCCTCTTTACACCCGTCTTTGTCACAAAGTAACAATTCTCCGCCATACCCACATTTTTCCACAACTTTCGAAGTGCCCGTCGGTTCCAATGAGCCGTTCCCGAGCAAGCTTCTCTTTGTTGCGATTGGTTAGATCAAGCACCACCGCCGAATCCATGCAGGGATGTCGACTGATGATGACTTGGGCTTCGACTTGAGTGGCCAAGATGAATGGCTCTTGCGTGTCCATGGTGTACTTGGACGAGTTGTGTGGGTTGAATGTGTAAAACGCCTTTGAAACCTTGTCCACGCTGAGGATAGAATTGCTCCGTTTGAAGTCGGCAATCTGGCTGTCAGTGGGGATCGGAAGCCAATCGCATTTCAGAAACACGTAGGAGACGCCGCCGATAGAAACGCGCAATATGCGGTTGGTGGCAGCGAATCTGCAAAGGAAGAGGAAAACAATTGTCAGCACGTGTGTAGCACGTCCATAGTATGTTACATGTATACTACAGGTGTGCTGTGTTGTGCTACTCACCTCTCCGTCCACTCTAGCGTCGATTCTCCTTCCTTGTTGACCTTTTCTTCAGGAAACCCCGCGCGTAAGAAAGAATACATCGACTGCTTTCCGGCATCACCCCTTTTGGTGCCAAACATCGTGCCTCCAATCGAGACGGTGGCGTATTTTTGGCATTCGCGGTGAGGGCCTATCATAAGCATTTCCTTGTATTTCGTAAATCGTCGACCAAGCCATGGAGAAGGGTCATCCCAAGGGCCGAAGGGAGGTAAAATTAAACGTGAAGCGTGTTCGCGCTCCCGCGTCCTCGATGACATTTTGGTGTACCGGGCATTCTCCCTGCCATAGATGTAGGTGACGTTTATTAGTACGTGTGTAGCACGTTACGCACATACTGTGCACGTGCTACGTCAATACTATGTACATGCTATGTGCGTGATATGTATGTACTATGAACTACCTGATATCTAAAACACACTTACCTCTGTACGTAGAAGACTTTGAACTCGGAGTATTGTTTGAAGAGGTGGGTGTTCGAGACGCGGGCAACATAGCCGCTTGGTGTTCTTCCCAAAAGTCGAAGGCGGCCATGGTATTCTCCGCTCACATTTCCCCATCCTCATCCAATAAAATTGGATATATATTGGTGAAGACCGCGTTCTCCGTACGCAACGCGAACGTCGTTCAGTTCGGGCTCTACACCCGTTTGGGCGGTGTCGTTGCCAACGCTGCCAAACACGAAAGACCCCGTAGATCAACGCATATCTACTGTAGCACGCGCATATTACGTGTGTACCATGCTAGGACCATGCTACAGGCATGCTACGGCTCGTAAATGTGGCAGATATCTTAAGGTAGACGCGTGTACCTTGGGATGCCATCGGACCCAGGATCGTGCATGGCGATGCCCTCGGGCCGTTATCCGCTGTCAGCGATGTCACCCTCGGCGCCAACGGCCGCGACCCCAACATATATCATCCTTGGCTTCATTGAAGGCCTCTACAACTTGCATAGCGGTCTCCTCGTGATCAGCCTCAGTTGCGACTCCAACGTGCGTCGCCGACTGAATTCCTCTGAGATTGCTGATGCGCGAAGCTATATTTTGCAGGCACACGTCCACAGGTGAACTGAGTTTGAATTTGTTCCCGACGAATGTCACCTTCCCCGGTTCAAGATGCAACTCTTCGCATGATGGCAACCATTTTGGCCACGCGTCCGCAACGTTGCACGCTAAATCGGAGAAGGCGACAGGATGAAGGCGCGTTGGCATTTCCTTTCGATGCCACATGGTGTCGATCTCCACCAATGGCGCATCCGCGGACGTTACACTTCTGCGACACGAATACACAATCTTGCGTTAGTCGGTTGGTAGTTTCTCAGTAGCACGCCCGTAGCATTATTGTAGCATACTAAGTAAATGCTATGAGCATGCTACATATGATGTGCTACCACCGAAAAATTGGAAAGGATGAAACGACTTACCCACAGCACTTCCACAGTATTGACATAGTATGCTACACGCGTGCTATGGACATGCTATGGGTGATGTGTTGTCGCCTGGATACATGCTGAGAGGTTACCTTGCGATTCCAGCCACAGTAGCGACCGCCGTCTCCGATAGGGTTGAATCCACTCATGCAGATATTCGCTGCTTTTTTGTGGTACCTTCGGCGTCTGGGTTTCTAAAGCCTTCCGGCATCGAAATCGGCAGTGAGGATCCTTCATCCGCATTATTCCGCATTACGCGCTTTGCCAAAGTTGGAGGTCCACCTCCGGCTCGGGCAACAGTTCTGTGCTAGGAGGACAAGCGCAACGAAGCACGAAAATAAGATAGACAAAAACGGCTAAGTATAATACAGAGGAGTACTCGGTACGGAGTACAGTACCGATCCGAATGACAGATGATGACAGATGACAGTCCGATAGCCAACCAGAGAGCTTGGAGGGTTTCTGTACTTGGTAGCCAACCAGAGAGCTTGGAGGGTTTTACTATAGTAATAGTAGTAGTCGGTGCTCCGGATGGAGCTCCGATAAAGCATCTGTTTTGGAACTTTCGGGTTGAACAGAACTCAATAAGTAAGAATATTTGTACTGTATATTGTTTGCAGCCGAAACCGCTCAATTGTATAGAAAGCATGCACATGAATATTGAAAGCATATTCGAATAGTTGACTAACCGTAGTATCGAAATCATACTCGTGCGGTCGTTAGAGGTATAGTATAGGACAAGTGATACGAGATAAGAATAGAAGGTCTGGAGGGAGTAGCCTCCTACAAAAATAGTAATTAGTTCGTTTTGCCACACCGCTTCCTGAATTTTTCCTTTTTTCTGCGTGATTCTGAATTTGCGCGCCTTGCGTCGCCTTGCCCCTTGTTTCGTGACCTTGGGATGCGCAATGTTGTGTCCTTGCTGTCTCTTGTGTTTTGCGGGGTGCGCGATGATGAGTTTAAGGTACCTTGCGGGCTTTGGTCTTCGAGTACTTTGATTCGCGGCGGCTAGTAGGTGCGTTTGTTTTAATTTTGCGTGTTTCGTGGCCCTTGTGGCTTCTTTTGCACTCGCATAGCACGCATAGCACATATCGTGGGATGCCGGGACGCTTTGGCCCGTGAGATCCAAATCGCTTGGATTTTCCGGCAAATCCGACCCTTCGCGGCGGAAGCGCTGCGCAATTTTTTGAAAATTGTGCGGCCTTTGCTGGGTTGTCTTTGTAATTTTGAATCTCGGGTGGCCTAGGCGTTGTGCCCCCTCTACGCTCGGGAATTGCCGCGTTTCGACCGGTTTGGCCGCTCAAGCTCGCGCTTGGGTGGTGAATTTCTGGGTGCAGCGGGTGCCTATTGCTCGCACGTGTGTAGGCGCCTCCACGCGCGTGGGTTTTGCCTTATAATGTATTCGGATTGTGAGGAATTCGTTGTCCGATTGGGCCGTGGTTCGCAGCGGCGGAATGTTGGGTCCCCGCAGGCGGCTCGGGGGTCGGGTGTTTCCTTGGATCTCGTCCTAGGGATCGGCCCGCTGGCCGGGGCCCCTCGGGGTTCTGGGGTGTGGCGGGTCAGTCGGAGGGCCGGGATTGGCGGTCTGGCGAAGGGGGTGAGGGAGTGCGACGCGCTCTCGTTAGCCAATACGGCACCCCCGGAGCTGAGTCGGAGGCGAGGCCTTTGAGGCCCCCTCCAGGTCTGCGTGAGGGGTCCCCTGCCACCTCACCACCCGGACTCGTGGCGTGGGAAGAGGGGCATGGGTACGGGACAGCGTCGGCGTTCGTGCCCGGGCAAGGGTTGACGGTGCGCCAAGAGCGCGAGTCGCCGAGCGCTCGAACACAACTTACGGGCGCGCGCCGCGGCGCCGAGTCGACGGGTTCGGAGTCGGAGTCGGACCCCGCGAGGCGAAGGCTGTCAGTGCGCCAAGAGCGCGAGTCGCCAAGCGCTCGAACACTGCTTGCGAGCGCCCGCCGCGGCCCCGGGTCGGCCAGTTCGGGGTCGGACTCGGACCTCTCGGCGAGGGGTCTGAACCCCTCTGCAGCACCCTTTCGCATGGTGCCTCGCGTGAGCACCGGTGAGGGGTTTGCACGCGGGGAACGTCCGGAGTCAGCTCCCGCGACGCCGTTCGCGGTTGCAGAGAACATCGGCAGCGCCCCGGGAGGCGTGGATGGTCCCCACTGCCAGGCACCCTTAGGGGAGCAGTCCAGCGGCCGAATTCGCAAAACTCCCGGGTCCATCGTGGCAATCCCGTCGCCGCATACGTACGGAGTTGTCCATGGGGCCCGAGGTTGAATTCAGTCTCGGTACTCCTAGGAGGACTCGAGGAGCGCGGTCCAGGTCCCAGTCGAGCCAAGCGGGGCAAGCTCGGGGTCGTTTGTCATTGGCTTTCAGACGATGAAAGGGGCGCCTCCAAGCAGCCGCCGGCCGGCGTGCCGCTCTGCGACGCGCTTGGCTCGCTTGCAAAAGCGAAGCAGCTCACGCGACGCGGCTACGCGAGCTCCGTGCCTTAGCCTTCCGGGCGTGGTCGGCCGTTGCGTTGCAAGTAGCGCAGCTGCAACGGTTGTTTGCCCAAGGGTGCGAGCGCCGAAGCAAGGCCTCCCTCTCTGCATGGCAACAACAGACCACGCTTGCCAGAGAGAGAAGCTCCTGGTGGATCGGGGCCCAGCAGCACCGTATAACCCAACTGGCCGGGAGATGTCTCCGCGCCTGGAGTCAGGTAGATCCCTAAGAAAGTCAAGGGAACGAGCAGTCGTTCGAATCCGGACGAGGACCATTTGTGGGGGGGACGTCCGCCGGGGCCTCAGGCTCTTGGGGAGAGACCATCCTGTGTCGGGAGTAATGTGGTTCCAGCTGGAAGACCATGGGCTATCCCCCACGGGTGCCTACCGGCTGGAAATCCACCAGAAGACGCTCTCGGAGGCTCAGGAGCTGCTGCATCAAGTGCGCGAGGATCCGCACAACTCCCTGGAGAGATGTAGGTTCACGGCCTTCGCGGTCAATGTCAGTCGACCGGGCGAGATAGTGGGGCGCGGGGTGGGCATCCAAGAGGTCAGAGGCATGTAGCACGGCTACGTGGGTGAGAATTGCATAATTTTAGGGAAATGGCATATATGCATGCTAAACATGTTTAGTAATACCAAGAAGTCATTAGAAATCACCAAGAGGAAAATTTTCACATTCTTGGACACCATGGTGGCCGCGGGGTTGCCATATGGGTTGGAGAATGCCTGAAAACCAGAAAAATGCATATCGCGCGGGTGCGTGACATATCGAAATGAGCTTGAGAGATTGTAAGAAGTGTCAAGAAGTATTTGAGAAGTATTTAGAGGATGTAAGTAGGCATTGAGAGGCAAAATTTCACATTGGGCCATAATGATGGGGCACGGGGGAATAACTTCTTGACACCTCTAATAACTTCTCGTTGTCATTTTGATATGTTACACTTCTACAAAGAATTCCCTAAATTTCCCTAAAGTTTCCCTAAAGTTTCCCTAAAGTTTTACTAAAATGTCCTAAATATGACATTATGACACATACTTAAGTATAAAACCTACTGTATGTAAACATTGGGTCCTCCTAAAGTTGGGTAAATAGTGATTAGACAAGGTAAATATATATATCCGTATAAATTAAGTTTTAGGGAAATGACATAATATAAAACCGCTGTCATATTTAGGAAATCTGAGGCATACTGCTTTGTTATTGGCTAGATATTTAGGAAAACCTTATATACTACTATTTCATTGGTCCAATATTTAGGAAACCATAGGCACGGTGCACTGCTATTGGCTAGATATGTAGGAAAGCCTTATATACTACTATTTTATTGGTCCAATATTTAGGAAACCATAGGCACGGTGCACTGCTATTGGCTAGATATTTAGGAAAACCCATATCGCATTTAAAGGATAAATGGATAAATGGATAAATGGAGAAATGGATAATTCACCAAGTGAAAATACAAAACGGTCCTCAAAGAATTTTCAAGTGAAAATACAAGGACGCGTCCCTCTTCCGGAATATCACCGCACCCCCCTCCCCGACAAGTGAAATTACACAACGGGCCCCGGAAATACTGAAAATACACTTTGGTCTCCTTTTGTGAAAAAATGCACCGACACCTCCCCGAAAAAGTCAAAATGCAAATCAGGTGAAAAACAACAAGTGAAAATACAAGGTCGCGTCCTTCGTCCGGAATATCACCGCACCCCCCTCCCCGACAAGTGAAATTACACAACGGGCCCCGGAAATACTGAAAATACACTTTGGTCTCCTTTTGTGGAAACATGCACCGACACCTCCCCGATAAAGTCAAAATGCAAATCAGGTGAAAAACAACAAGTGAAAATACAATGACGCGTCCTTCGTCCGGAATATCACCGCCCCCCCCTCCCCGCCAAGTGAAATTACACAACGGGCCCCGGAAATACTGAAAATACACTTTGGTCTCCTTTTGTGAAAACATGCACCGACACCTCCCCGAAAAAGTCAAAATGCAAATCAGGTGAAAAACAACAAGTGAAAATACAAGGACGCGTCCTTCGTCCGGAATATCACCGCACCCCCCTCCCCGCCAAGTGAAATTACACAACGGGCCCCGGAAATACTGAAAATACACTTTGGTCTCCTTTTGTGAAAACATGCACCGACACCTCCCCGAAAAAGTCAAAATGCAAATCAGGTGAAAAATACCAAGTGAAAATAAAAAGCAAGTTTCCTTTTTCCAGAATAATTATGTCTCACAGAAAATATAACAATGACAACCCTTGTCACCATTGACAGCTAATAAGAAAGTGATATTGAACTGATAATAAGAAGTCCGTGCTGAATATTTTTGAAACCTAAAATTATTGTCATCGATGACGATATTTCTAGGTGCTGAAAAAAATTATTTCATACTTTATTTATTAAGTAGAAAAAATTTGTCATCGATGACGATATTTTTAGGTTGCATGAAAACATCAAGTTACAACAACAAGCTTGTCATCGGTGACGTTTTTCTCACTATTTGTAAAATAGGTCTACACGGGTTGATAACTTACACGCTGCGTAATTAGAGACTTGTTCTAAAGTCTTTAACGCAAAGCTGAATATTATGACCGGTCCAGAATCTTTGCAGTTTCAAAAGTCATTAAGATTCTTTCGGATCCAATCTTGTAAGACTTCTTAAAGAAGCGCTGTCTTAGAATGTGCCGCACGCAATAACAAGTCTGCGCAACTAGCTGATACCAATGAGCTACTAGGGAATCAGTATACGATTGCGCCGCGGTTTGTTGCGAGTTCATCGTAAAGACATCGACGGTTAAATAACTTAGACGCTGCGTAATTAGAGACTTCTAAAACTGCCGCTATCTTTGACGTTGAAGGTAGTAACTCATCAAGAGAAAAAAAACGTCCGTGATTGGTGACGGACAGTTCCATACTTTTTGAAATAACTGCGGAACGTCCGTCACCAATGACGGAAACATCCGTCATCGACGAACGAAAAAAAAGTATAGGCTTTGACTCCTTTCTCGTTCGAAACAAAACTGTGAGAGCCCGCAAGAAAATTGATCTCCATGGGGGTAATATCCTCAGGAAAAACTTGTCACAAGCATTCGGTCTCAGAAAAATATTGTCATCGATGACAAAATATTGACATCGATGACAAAAATAGTTCTAAACGTAGATACGTCCAGTGAATAAACAGAACAAGTACCCAAAGCGTCATCGATGACAAAAATATTGTCATCGATGACAAGGAATACCATGTTCGTAGAAAAATAACGACTAAATCAACGGCAAGAGAGGTAAGTTGTCATCGATGACGTTTCAGAAAGAAATAAAACTTGTGCCAAAAGCGAACTCGTTGACAAATTAGGTGGAGTCGTCATCGATGACAAAAAAGAGAAAACTAAAAACAGCGACACCAATGTAAACTTTTTCACCGCAAGATGTTATCAATAAAAAGTCTGAAAAAATAAAAGCATACCTGCACTTTCACCTTGAGCTCCCGAGGAACAAACCTCGGCGCAATCGGATACTAATTCGCTAGCTCATTAATATCAGCTATTTGCTTAGATGTTTCACTGCTTGCAGCACAAGCAACAATAGGTAAAATAGCGCTTCTTAACGGAGTCTTGCAAGATTAGATCTGATTGGGGTTTCAAGGTGACTTTCTAATGTGAAACTGGATTGGTCCTTATTAGCGTTGCGTTGAAGACTTTAAAAGACTTAACAATATTTCGCTTTCTTTATGTTTACAAACTCTGACCGCGACAGCAGACTCGAAATTGTTCTTTTTTAACTTTCACTCTTGAAGCGTTTGGCTTCCCTTCTTTTCTTAGTAGTAGCTTTCCGCTCGCAGACGTTGCAACGTTGCCACCTTCCTGCCTAGCGGCTTCTATTTTCTATAATTATTCCTATAATTTCTTAGTATAAGCGTGAAGCACGCGTTATTCGCGTTATTCTATAATTTATTTGTTCGCAGACCTATTTTACAAATAGTGAGAAAAACGTCACCGATGACAAGCTTGTTGTTGTAACTTGATGTTTTCATGCAACCGAAAAATATCGTCATCGATGACAAATTTTCCTACTTTATAAATAAAGTATAAAACAATTTTTTTTTCAGCACCTGGAAATATCGTCATCGATGACAATAATTATATGTTTCAAAGATAATTAACACGGACTTCTTATTATCTGAATATCAGTTTTTTATTACCTGTCAATGGTGACAAGGGTTGTCATTGTGATATTTTCTGTGAGTCATAGTTATTCTGAAAAAAAGGAAACTTCCCGTTATTTTCACTTGGTATTTTTCACCTGATTTGTATTTTGACTTTATCGGGGAGGTGTCGGTGCATTTTTTCACAAAAGGGGACTAAAGTGTTTTTTCAGGATTTCCGGGGCCCGTTGTGGAATTTCACTTGTCGGGGAGGGGGGTGCGGTGATATTCCGAAAGAAGAACATGTCCTTCTTTTTTTCACTTGTTGTTTTCACCTGAATTGCATTTTGACTTTTTCGGGGAGGTGACGGTGCATTTTTAAAGAAAAGGAGACCAAAGTGTATTTTCAGTATTTCCGGGGCCCGTTGTGTGATTTCAGTTGTTGGGGCGGGGGGTGCGGTGATATTCCGGAGGAATGGCACGTCCTTGTATTTTCACTTGTTGTTTTTCACCAGAATAGCATTTTGAGTTTTTCGGGGAGGTGACGGTGCATTTGTAAAGAAAAGGAGACCAAAGTATATTCTCAGTATTTCCGGGGCCCGTTGTGTAATTCCACTTGTCGGGGCGGGGGGTGCGGTGATATTCCGGAAGAAGGACGCGTCATTGTATTTTCACTTGTTATTTTTCACCTGATTTGCATTTTCACTTTAGCGGGGAGGTGACGTTGCATTTTTTACCAAAAGGAGACCAAAGTGTATTTTCAGTATTTCCGGGGCCCGTTGTGTAATTTCACTTGTCGGGGAGGGGGGGTGCGGGGATATCTGAAGCAATACATCCGGGACTTGGGGGGTTATTACGATGGAAAAATACAGGGTCAGATCGTCACCTCAGGATTTATACAATTCTCAATAAATTTTCTCTACAAGTATAATTCCCGTGTATAATCACGCTTTCTAGTGGAGACCCTGTATTTTCGAAACACTTGACCGCGCTTCAAGTAAGCGGTGAGATAACCCCTTTCGGGCATTTTTTACCGGCGGCCTCTACGGTAAGTACCTTTTTACAAGAGATATCACTTCTTTGAACACCTCTCTCCTCGTTTCACCTTTCCTCCATCGGCCATCTTAGGACATACCGTTCGCGTCCGAACATGAAGGAAGCAAGATGTTGCGCGGTGGAAACCTTTAAGTAGCCTTGCAAATCGCAGGTTCGCAGCTTATTTTTTCACAGTCTTATTTTTTCACAGTATGTAAGCTTGATTTCCTCAGGCCCGAGATATAACGTTCGCGCAAAACACCTCTCCGGTCCTTCTCGCAAAAGACCTCTCCGTCCAATAGACCTCGCCAACCAAGGTATTTTTCAATGACATTACAGCAAACATTTTTGACTTTACGTACTCAGGGGCTGAACTTACGCTTGACTTATGCTGAACTGACGCTCAACTTACGATGACCTTACGATGCAAAAATAAAGGGCGGAAGTTTTCCGCATGCGCGCTTGCTTCACCTATGTACACTCTCGCATGTATTTTTATTACGTTCAACACATTTCCCTTCTTAATCTAGCTGTCTTAAGACCCTCGTTCCTTTACCGCACAGGATCTTTCTTGCGCAAGAAGAATCTTCTACTAGCACGCCTTCGCTCCCTTCTTCTTCTGGGAGGAACGCAAACGAAGGGTGCGTTCGTGCGTTATCCAATCATTCTTTTCGGTCGTTACGCAATGTGCCTTAAAACATTAGCGCTTTTACTAGGTGTTTCCAACTCGATTACTCGCCTTCGCAGAAAATACAGGGGCTGAACCCTAAAATACAGGGGCTGTACTTTTATACAGCCCCTGTATTTCCTCATGCCCTTCTAATGTTCTCGTTGTTGCTGTTTCGCATCGGATCTTGCACTTGAAGTGGTCCGCAGGGGTTTCCAACTCGATTACTCGCCTTCGCAGAAAATACAGGGGCTGAACCCTAAAATACAGGGGCTGTACTTTTATACAGCCCCTGTATTTCCTCATGCCCTTCTAATGTTCTCGTTGTTGCTGTTTCGCATCGGATCTTGAACTCGAAGTGGTCCGCAGGGGTTTTCTTTTCGATTACTCGCCTTCGCAGAAAATACAGGGGCTGAACCCTAAAATACAGGGGCTGTACTTTTATACAGCCCCTGTATTTCCTCATGCCCTTCTAATGTTCTCGTTGTTGCTGTTTCGCATCGGATCTTGCACTTGAAGTGGTCCGCAGGGGTTTTCTTTTCGATTACTCGCCTTCGCAGAAAATACAGGGGCTTAACCCAAAAATACAAGGGCTGTACTTTTATACAGCCCCTGTATTTTCTCGTGCCCTTCTAATCTTCTCCTTGTTGCTGTTTTCCACAGGATCTTGCACTTGAAGTTATCCGCAGGGGTTTCCTTTTCGATAACACGCCTTCGTAGAAAATACAGGGGTATTACCCTAAAATACAGGGGCTAAACTCTTATACAACCCCTGTTTTTTCTCGTGCCCTTCTAATCTTCTCCTTGTTGCTTTGAGTTGTGTGATGATGCAAGTGTAGAGGGCGCAACCTCATAGTTGCTTTGAGTTGTGTGATGATGGAAGTGAGGAGGGCGCGGCCTCATGGTTGCTTCGAGTTGTGTGATGATGGAAGTGAGGAGGGCGCGGCCTCATAGTTGCATTGAGTTGTGTGATGATGCAAGTGCAGAGGGCGCGGCCTCATAGTTGCATTGAGTTGTTGCACTCATTCACCACTCAGTCGCCGCTCAGTCGTCACTCAGTCGCCACTCGGTCGCCACT